>JAOTRH010000001.1:23459452-23469840 GCA_034768845.1 Heliamphora exappendiculata
GCTTATATTTTGTAGCTAATTCTTATAATGTCAAGAGTGGAATGCTTCTTTTGTGTAACAGAAAAGATGGAGTCCCTAAAATTGTCCTAGAATTTGAAAATGAATGGGGATTTACTTCTGTGATCACAGACACCCAAGTGATTCTGATCTATCTATTTTCAAATTCGGGAATAGTTTTCTGGGTATGTAATATTGTTGTTCTTGTAAACGTTTAATGGGGAAGGTGTTGTGCAGGCTCTTACAGAACAACAACATAAAAGGACCAATTCCACCAGAGCTTGGAAGGCTCTCAAAGCTCCACACTCTAGATCTTTCCAGTAACATTTTCAGTGGCGAAATTCCCTCTTCTTTAGGTCTCTTGAAAAATCTCCAATACATGTAAGCATTTAATTTTTTATTTTCTTTGTTTAATTCTTTTTCCATATAATATCTAGAGTTAATTTTAATTCTTTGAAGTCTGACACGGGCTTCTGTAATGGATTTAGGAGGCTTAACAATAACAGTCTCACTGGAGTTATTCCAATGTCATTGGCCAACATGACCCAGCTTGCCCTTCTGTAAATTTCTTCGACTTCTAGTGTAATTCAAAGACAGTCTTTATTTATAAAGCTACATCCAAAGACTGGTCTTAATCTTCCATGTTCTTGCCTGTTTGGTTCTTCCAGGGACTTGTCTTACAACAATTTGAGTGGCCCTGTACCCAGTTTCCCTGCTAAAGCATTCAAGTAAGCATTTTTCCCATATCAATTCTCTTATCTTTTTCCTTGATTAATAATGTACACTGAGTTATACGTTCACGGATCTTAAGGGTATTTTTGGTATTTTCACAGAATTGTAACTCTAGTTATATATATTATAATGTAGGGTAATTCCAATGTATTTTTTTATTCCTCATCGTAAATCTCATGTTTCATGTGTATGTGTTCTTGAACTGTTCTTTATCCTTTTGTATTTGATTCTCATAAAATTTGGCTTAGGGTTTGTTGTAGTCCCAACAGTTGGCATACTGAACTTCTCCCTCCCCTCCATCTTTCTTCCGTTATTGCAGCATTATTGGAAACCCTCTAATCTGCGCGACAGGGTCAGAGAAAGATTGCTACGGAACCACATTGATGCCGATGTCCATGCCATTGAATAGTTCTGAAAGTATGGAATTGAAAAACTTTCCCATATGCCACTTTGATTCTTTCATTTTATCCAAAATAAATTTATTTTTAAGAAGTTCCATACTCCTTGGTTATTTGCGCTTCCGTGGGGCTTTTTCACTTAACTACCGTGTCTTTATATCTTGTCAAGTCAACTGAAGTCAATTTAATTAAAATTTCGACCTTTGTTGGTTTTCTTGTATTATTTCTGACCTTGTTCTTTACATTTTCTGAAGCTGGACTACCTGTAGGGAAACCAAAAAGTCACAAAATTGCCCTCGCCTTGGGGTTACCTCTCGGATTCATCTGTTTGCTTATTTTTGGCTTTGGGTTGTTTTTACATTGGAGGCAAAGACGAAACCAGCAAATTTTTTTCGACATCAAAGGTTTGGAAAATTTCATTCGGCCAACTAAAGCACTAAAAATCTTTCCTCAATTGTTCATTTATTTGGGAAGTGCACCCTTCTTACTAATACAAAATGTTTCTTTGGAATTTCAGATCGGTACCACGAGGAAGTATCCCTTGGAAACTTGAGGAGGTTCCATTTCAGGGAACTTCAAGTTGCAACAGACAATTTCAGCAGCAAAAACATACTAGGAAAAGGTGGTTTCGGGAATGTTTACAAAGGCTATCTCCAAGATGGGACGGCTGTGGCCGTCAAGAGGCTCAAAGATGGCAGTGCCACCGGAGGAGACAGACAATTTCAAACGGAAGTAGAGATGATCAGCCTAGCAGTGCACCGAAACCTCCTAAGGCTGTACGGGTTTTGTATGACTGCCACAGAAAGGCTTCTAGTTTACCCATACATGTCCAATGGAAGTGTCGCTTCTCGTCTGAAAGGTACTACCCATAAGCAACTGTTGTGTGCTGGTGCATTTAGTAGTTTGAATTGAAATTCTAGACAAAATTGATGGCATTTCATTTAATTTTTGGCAGCAAAACCAATCTTGGATTGGGGAACTAGGAAGAGAATCGCATTGGGAGCTGCAAGGGGGTTATTATACCTCCATGAGCAGTGTGATCCAAAGATAATACATAGGGATGTGAAGGCTGCAAATATATTGCTTGATGAGGATTGTGAGGCAGTGGTGGGAGACTTTGGGCTGGCAAAACTTTTGGATCACCAGGACTCACACGTGACAACCGCCGTTAGGGGCACCGTGGGGCACATAGCCCCCGAGTACCTCTCTACTGGACAGTCTTCTGACAAAACAGATGTGTTTGGGTTTGGGATTCTCCTCCTTGAATTGATCACAGGACAGAGAGCTTTAGAATTTGGGAAGGCAGCTAACCAGAAAGGAGCAATGCTTGATTGGGTAAGTACAGTATCACTAGTTTTCACCATTCATTTATAGCTATAACATTGTTGAGTTACACAAATCCACCAGTAATCTGAATCCAAAAAGTAGTGGAAGTTTTTGGCGCCTGGAGCCTGGTTATTCGTTGGGGCTTCGACCTATGAGTCGATCCGTTCTTTTTTTCGTAAGGCTTAGTTGATGAGCGCTCTTGCTCGGGCTTCAGGAAATTTTTTAATTCTGTTTTTTTCTCATGACCCGGTTTGGATATATATATTTTTATGCTTCTGGTTAGAGTTTTGACTTTTTTATTTGTATTGCTCATTTTTATAATGAAATCGTAACAAGCAATGACGAGTCTAGAAATTCAACTTAGTGGGGACACAACTCCAAAAACAATGAGAATTTTTTTCCCCACAATATTCACAATGAGATGAATGCAAAATTTAAACATTCTATAGTAAGCAAAAAAATTTATAATGCATACTTTTATATAAATAATTTTGTCAAAAATTTGAACATTTAAAGGATATGGTGCAATTATGTGGGATGTAAACACAATATTTGAAGAATAAATACAAAATATTAAGAGTTCCGGAGGTATTTTTACATTTTAAGCAAAGGCACCAATACAATAATAGAAGAAAAAATATAAAAATATAGAAGTATTGTATGTATTTTTACATTTTTACCGGAGGCACTCGCCCCTGGCTACAGTTCCGTGGACCTAATCCTAATATTAGGTGAATTACGTAAATCTTGTGTTTGTGTTCGATTGCATTTTTTTCATCGTTATTATTTTTTTGTTTTTCTGCCATAACAGAAAATGGTCATGGTACTTGCAGGTGAGGAGAATTCATCAAGAGAAGAAGCTTGATTTGCTTGTTGATAAAGATTTAAAGAACAAGTATGATCGGATCGAGGTCGAGGAAACGGTCCAAGTTGCTCTCTTGTGCACCCAATACCTTCCAGGCCTCAGACCTAAGATGTCTGAAGTGGTCAGAATGCTGGAAGGTGATGGGCTTGCAGAGAGGTGGGAAGCTTCTCAGAGAGTTGAAGCAACCAAGTACAAGTCATATGATCTCTCCTCGTCCGAGCGATACTCCGACCTCACTAATGACTCTTTGTTACTTGTACAAGCCATAGAACTCTCGGGCCCGAGGTGAACTATTTATCACGTAAGATTATATATTTTTTCGTTATTAATCAGGTCAATCAAACGGGAACCTAGCTAATGGTTAATACAAAACCAGAAAACTTGGAAAAAAGGAGAAATTTATAGTTTATGTTTTTATCTACAGAAGTCCAAAGCTTTAGTTGAAAATGTATGTTGTATAGTGGCAGTGTGTGATAGCTCCCAAGGGCTCTGCTGTTTTTTCATTTCCTTACTTCACAGATCAATGGTTTGTGGAACTGACATGGATTTAGGTTGGGAATTTTCACATCTTCTGTAATTTTTTGTGTAAAGATGGTTCTAGGGTGGTGTTGTGGCTGTGAAATAATTCTTTTCTCTAAAGTTCAGTTGGTCTCTTATGTCCCGTTTGATTGGTTAGATTAATAGTGAGAAGATATATAATCTCGCAGGATTGATAATTTTATGAGACTAATAGTGAAGAGATTAGTTTCTCAAAGTAATTGCATATTTCAAATTTTGTGAGATTAATTATCTATGTTTGGGCTAATTTTGATAATTTTTGCTTATTTTCGTCTCTTTTGATTAAAATATTTTATTTTTTTGAATCATCTCAAATAGATAAACTGAAAAAGCAAGAAAAAAATAATCAAAAAATAAAAAAAGTTCACTAAAGGCGAAAATAAGCAACAAAATTTGTCTTATTGGCTTATTTGGCTTATATTTGTTTTTTCTGAACTTTTTTAGATTTTGATTAAAAAATCTTACTTTTTATATTCGTCTCGATAAGAAGAATCAAAAAATATAATTATTTAACTAAACGATAAATTTTTTTTATTAAAAATAAAAATAAATTAAATAAAATAAACAAATAAGCTATCATCCCAAACGAACCACTTAATGGATTTAAACATAAGAACTACAGTCCCATTAGATATGTATTCTAATATTGCATTTAATATGATCAATTACACATGCAATTAAGGTTCATTTAATTGATCAAATTAATAATAAAAAAATACAATCACGTTGAATAAGTAATTTCACGAGACTAGGAGAGTTAGTCATTCTATGACTTAATAGGTAACATATATGGTTCATCTTAACAAAAAAATATTGTACATTGTACATATTGTATGATTAATTATATAATAAATAGATAATGCTTCAACTATTTGTTGCATTTAAATAAAAAAATATAATTTTATAAAATATATAATTTAATTTTACGATTAATTCAATGAATCAACCATGACCTAAATTCGTTAGCAAACGTTGAGATATTCGTATAATTTTTTTTTTTTTTGGGTTAAGTAATGATCAAGATTTGGAACAAGTAAACGATACATTTATTTTCAATCCATGTTTTGATCATGAACCAATTTTCTTATATTTATTAGTAACTAATTGAAAGAAATAAAATCATGAATCCACAGCTTAAGAAATAAAATCATGAATCCACAGCCTACGAGTATTAAACTTTTAAATAAGTGAAGCTTTCAAACCTTGGCTCGGTATGGGATAAATTGACTTATTTGCTTATTTGACTAAGTTTGTATTTGGGTTAGTTTTTTTTTATGAGTGTTTTGGTTTAAAAGAAAAAAAAAATAACTAATTTGGCTTAATGTGACTTTTTTTGGCTTTTACTATATATTTTTATATTTATTTTTTTTATAAAAAAAAATCAAAAAATCTAAAAGTCTAAAAAGAAAACTAGTCCAAACATATGTTAAGTTGACTTTTCATTTTTAGTGAAATTTTTTTATTATTTAGTTAAATTATTATACTTTTTAAATTTTTCTTATTTAGATAAGTTAAAAAAATAAATTTTTTTTATCAAAATATTTAAAAAAAATTTAAAAAATTAAAAATAAATAAAAATAAATTAATAAATTAAATTTTATAAATTATAACTAAAATAAACTAATAAATTAATAAACAAGTTTAACTAAATAGACCATGTTTATTAATAAATTAATAAACATGAAATAAAATATGTAGAGAGAGATTAACAGAAATCTTACGTCTCACTCGATAAGATTCTCTTCTTTCTTTGTTTGATCCAAGGAAATAGGCTCCGTTGAGTTTTTAGAAGCAGAGTTTTTTTTTTTTTTTTCTCGAATAAGGCCTGATTGGTAATTTAATTTTTTTAGCTTTTTAGTTAAAAATATAAAAATATTTATCTTACCTGTTTGATAAAAAAATAAAAAATTAAAAAGTTAAAAAAATTAAATTAAAATATAAATTTTTAGAATATTCAAATTAAACTCCCACCACTTTTAAAAAATAATAATACTCTTTATTCATAACTTATTTACTACTACAACTAACTACATATAATTATTAGTATTAAATATATAAAAAATGATAAAAATATCAACTTTAAAAAAAAGCATAAAAAACAAAATTTTTATCCAAATAAATAACTTTTAAAAAATTAACTTAAAAGTTAAGTTACCAAACAACCTAATTTAAATTCAATTGAGTTTTTTAGCTAAAAACATAAAAAAAAAAACAAAAAAAAAACAACAAATAGTTAACTTTTAAGTTAGTTATCAATTATTATGCCCTAAATGATAAAATTATATTTTTTTTTCGGATGTATCAAAAACCTCTATTTTATTTTTTTGATGATATTTCTAAATAATGAACTTTATTAATTGATTGAACTGCAATTTCTTGATAGTACTGTCGATACTTTCAAAGTTAGAAAAAAAAAAAAAGAAAGAAGAAATCACCCAAATTCTTAAATAAAAAATTGAATATACATCTTTGTAAGTTTGAGATCATGCAAATTTTTTCTATAGTAATATAACTTAAAATTCCTCCACAAATCCATGGTTCTAAACACAATTTTCCAATTTCTTCAGCTATTAGGAAAATTATGCAAAAAAGTAATTCACAAAAAAAAAAAAATAATAATAATAAAATTAATTTTCATAACTTATTTAGTTACCAAGAAAGTTAGTAAAAAAACAATTTTACAATTTCCCCGTTTCGAGAGATTTTTTGCTTAAAATTTTTTTAAAAAGTTTACTTATTTGGTCTCAGTTGTCTTTTTTCATATATTTTTACATCTACTTTTTTACAAAAAAAAAATTAAAAAACCAAAAAACTTAAAAAAAATCTAATCCAAACACAAGCTAATTCTCCATTCTCTTTGTTTCAATTTCTTGGCAAACCAATATTTTGATGGAAAACTTCAATTCTCAGAGAAAACGCTATTATCTAATTCTCCTATAAGTGGAGGATTCTTTAATTTCCGTTTAAATGGTTAAGGTCTCTCGACATAGCAGATCTCATTTTATTCAATAAACATTTAATTTTTAAAATCTAGGCCTAGTTTAGGCTTTAAAAAATCAAGATTTTTGCTTATTTTCGCCTTTTCATCTTTGATTAAAGATTTTTTTAAAGAGTCCTAAGGGAAAGAAATTGCAAAAATAGATTTTTTTAATCAAAAAATGAAAAAAATTTATTAAAAACGAAAATAAGTAAAGAAAATTATATTTATTGACTTATTTTTGTCTTTTCTAATTTTTTTTTATATTTTAATCTAAAAAATTTATTTTTTCGACTCATCTCGATAAGAGAAAATCCGAAAGGCATAAGTTTCAACAAATCATAAAAATAAATTAATAAATATAAAAGGAAAAAAAATAACATAAAAAAATAAACATTTGTCCCAAACCAAACATTAAAATATGGTTATACTATCCTTAACTTTGAAATGGAATTAAGGCCCGGATCAGCAACCATTGCTCTTTGGTTTTTTAACTAAAAATATCAAAAAATCAACATAATTCATTTGATTAAAAGCAAAAAAGTTAAAATTTTAAATTAAAACACAATTTCATAAAATGTTCAATTCAAATTACTATTTCAAAAATAATAATATTCTTTATTTATAACTATAATCACTATTACTAACTACATATAATTGTTATTTTCAATTATATAAAAAGGCAAGACTGTCTAATTTAAACAAAAAATAAAAAACTAACTTTTTACCCAATTAATTAATTTTAAAAATTTTAACTAAAAAATTAATTTATCAAACAACTTACTTTGAACCCAATTTAACTTTTTAACTAAAAACATAACCAAAAAAAAAATCAAATTTTAACCAAGTTGTGAAGGACCTAAAATACTAGATTTGAATGAGAATTGGAAGGAGCAGTTCAATTCTTGTAACTTTTGGGATAAATCACAAATCAGAATCCTTATTTTTCCAGTTGGTTGCTTCATTCAATAGGCATTGATTTTTTAAAGTAGGGGACTTATCAAACTCCCTTTTGCTATTAATTAAAACAAATAGAATGACCCAAGAATCCATTCTTATTTTGGCTGCAAAAATGACTAGAATACCCTTATAAATCTTGATTATTTCTCATTCAGTCATAAGTAATGTCAGCATTTGTTTTTACTCAAGAGTCTTGTACAGTTTTTGTTCATTAAAGATAAAGATAGGAGCAAAATGATGAATATCTCTTCATTAGCAATCAGGCTTATTTTTGGATATTTTTCAATCATTTGGCTTATTATTTTGTTTTCTTTTTTTTTCTTTTTTAGCCAATATTCTTTAGGTTTTCAAATTATCCTGTTGAAAAGAATCAAGAAAAGTTTTTTTTTTTATCAAAAGATAAAAAAAATTACTTAAAAACAAAAATAAGCAAAAAAAAAACTAACTTACTAATTTATTTTAGTTTATTTTTGTCATTCTAATTTATTTTCTTCATATTTTCGTTAAAAAAATTATTTTCAACCCAAAAAATCCAAAATGTCTAAAAATTCAATTAAATGATAAAAGTATTTACTAAAAATGAAAAAAATAAAAAAAAAGCAACTATTTCAATTTGGACCTAAGGCCCTAATTGGTAAGTAAGGCTTTTTGGCTTTTTATTTTTGTCAGCCACTTTCCTTAGAAATGGATGATTCTAAATGCACACATTTATTTTATTTTCAACAATATCATGTATTGAGATACTTGCATAATATATTAAGACTGGTGTGAGTGGTTGTTCAAAAACAGAAAGTGTGTGCATTAAGAATCAGGGGCAGAGTCAGTATTATTGTTAAGTGAGAACAAAATTTTAAAATTATATAAATATTTTTTTTTGTTTGCAAAGCATAAAAAATAATGAAACTAAAGTGTTATTAAAAAAGTTAATATTATGGGCGTACACAGATCGAATTGGTCTGTTTTTAATTAATTCGATAACTAATTCGTAACTACCGATTTCATAAATCTTGGAATTAATTCGGACTCTTGGACATAGTGAAGCAAGTCCGACACGAAACCATTAAAACAAATTAGTTCTAAATCGATTCCGATTCCTTATTCCAAAATGCTAAAAATAGCAACATGGATATTTTGATCAACAATATAATATAATAGATTCTATGAGCATCTAGAAAATATAACTCTTTGAAAAGAGACGGCATGGAATAGATAGTAAAATTTATTTCAAGTTAGAGAAAAAATAAAAAAAAAGTATAGTTATAAACATACAAGAATAGCTATCTCAATATTATAAATTTATGAAAAATTTAATACAAAATATTATATATATATGTGTGTGTGTGTTCGCGCGCGTGTATAATATAATTATATATATAGTATTAATTATTATTATATATATATATATAGTACATGATAAGAATAAATATGTTTGACGGAGAGAAATGAGAGATTTGAAAAATTAAGATTGGAATATATGTTTATATATAATTATAAATTTAGAATAGTTATTATATAATGTATTGAAACGGTTTGGTTTGGTTCTACATTAAACCTGTGAGATTAAAATTGAGAATCAAACTATATCATACGGTTTCTTTTTTTTTATGAAGTGGAACTAAACCGGTTAATTAAAAAAAAATCGAACCAAATCACTTGTGAATTAGTCGACTTTTTTAAACAGTCCTAGTTCATATAATTTGATCGTTGCAATTGATAAAATCAATACTTACGTTAAAAATTTGTAGTTCAAGAGCTATTTTTATGATTTTTTTATCATAATCATCTTCTGAGTAAGTTCGTCAATTCTTTTTAAATTTAAAAGTTCAAAATTAGAGTGTACATCCATGATAAAATTATAAACCAAATAAAAAAAACACATATTTTAATATTATGCACGTTTGGAAAAATCTTGGCAGAGTAGATGAATTTTTCTTTGCCATCTCTTTTGGAATCTTGAAAGAGTTAATAAGGAAAGCTTGATAATGATATGTATGTGAAGTAAAAATAGTGGTCTTTTTTTTAAATAGAAAAAAAAGTAAAAAATTAAAAAGGATAAAAAATTAATTTAAAAAATTTAAAATTTAAAATTAATAAAATATATAAAAGTAAATTTAGAAACAATTCAATGGTACTGGACCCTTAGGCCATCTCCAATGGCAAAAACTAAAACCCATGTTAGGACCGGGGTTGTGATTTGGGGCCGGCCCGGCTGTGGACCGGCCGGGCCAAGTTCGGCTTAAGCTTGGCGAGCTCCTGCTAAATTTTTGTGTCGAGTCGGGTCGGGCCGGACTTTTTAGTTAGGGGGTTGGCACAGGCCCTAGGTGCTACGGGCTCGGGCCTCGGGCTGAGCCTAGGGCCCGGGCTTTTGGGCGGGCCTAACCGGCCTGGTCCATTTTTTTGATATTTTTTTAAAATTATTATATTATATAAGTTTATTATATTATAAAAATAAATTTATTATTATAAGTTTATATAAATTTATTATATAAAAATAAGTTTATTATATAAGTTTATTATATTATAAAAATAAGTTTATTATTATAAGTTTATATAAAAATAAGTTTATATAAGTTTA
>JAOTRH010000001.1:23469940-23489154 GCA_034768845.1 Heliamphora exappendiculata
ATTTTAATATTTTGAACTTATTATATTTATAAAATATATATTTTATACATATATTAATATTTAAAAATTATTTATTTATATAATCGGGGACGGGACGGAAAATGCAAATACCGTCCCTACCCCGTTTGTTATCGGGGTGGAAAAAATCTACAAAATAAGGTGGGGACAGAGCGGAGATGGGGCGGAAGAAATTACCATTCCTATTTTTGAGAGAGAAAAAAAGAGAGTTTACTTGGAAATTTTGTGCGCAAGAAAAAAGCACCTACTCTATTAGATTCGAGTAAAAGGCACTTGCAGATTTTTAACTTGGAAAGTTAGAGTTGGTATTTTTCGTAAGGGAGTAGGTGTAATTACGTGTGTGAGAGAGAATAATAAGAAAAGTTGTGTAACTGCATGGTTTAGGATTAGTTTGTACTTTACGATAAATAGAGAAGTCTGATAAATTTCAACCAATTGGAAGACAAATTTGAGATAAGAAAATTTGGCTGGCTTCAGAATCCAATTGTGAGGCTGGCTTTTAAGAATAGTATAGATTCAATAACAGTTCATAATTAGTTGTTAACTGTTCAGGCTAGAGTTGGAATTGTAAATAATTTGGTTGGCTTCATAAACCAATTTAAGTGCTCCCTTTTAGAATAGCAATACACTAAACAAATAAATTTTAAAATTACAAAATTAAAAATTACTATTTAAACAAGAAACTTAGGGCCTGTTTGGTATAGCTTTTAAGCTAGTCTGTTTGGTTTGAAAATAAATTAGTTAACTTTTTTTTCATCTTTTAATTCAAAAAAAAAAAAGAGCAGGATATATTCAAAACATTCTAACTTGTTTTCAAACAAAATTACCACAATACCTTTACATACAAAAGTCAATCCTACTCATAAAAACAAAACAAAAAAGTCGTACCAATATAACAAACACTACAACTTAAAAGCTAAAAGTGAATGTATTTTAGACATTTTAATAAAAAGTAAAAAAAACTATTACAAAAACTTATCCCAAACAATCTAAACTTTTTTTATTCTTTTTTTTTTCTTAAAAAACTAAACATCTTAAAAATTAAAACTTTTAGACATTCCAAACAGACACTTAATCCGAGCCAAAAATTCTTTAGGATTTATCAAGGTAATAGTCTCCAAATGCTCTTTAAAGTCATGTCTTCTTCATCCAAATATTCTTGTCTAGATGCATATAGTAGAATATTTATTTATAGTATTTTTTATGATAGTAGTAAAACCAAATTATAAAATAAATATTAATTCTTATAATAATATCTAAGAAACATTACTAAGAAATATTATATAATTAAAGATATTAAAGATAATCTAAAATTTAAAAATTAAATATAACCGAATGGCAATTTAATTCCCAATCTTAATAGAACTTTGATTTTGAATCAACAACTTTGATCTTGATCTTGATGGAACTTTCACTTGATAGAGCAGTAGAGCTTTGAGAAAACAATAAATTAGATTAAATTAGTTAATCTAACTTTAAACAATAGAAAATTTGAGAGGCTTTGAAAATTTAGAGTGTTTGACATTTGAGATTAAGTGTAAATGGGTAGAGTTGGAAGATTTATAAGAAATTTTTGTGATTTTTTAAAAAGGAAAAAGTCAGACAGGCTTCAGGTTGGGCTTCGCATCGGGCCGCGGGGAGCCAATCGTTGGGGATTTTAATATTTTTTTTCAATTTTTGTTCAAGAGAACGGGCGAGCCTTGGGCTCCAGAACAAAGCCCGGGCCAAATATATATGGACTCAGGTCTTGGATGGGCTCAAATCGGGCCACTGACAAGCTCGGCTCGGCCGCAGGCCCAATTTACACTAAGCATATCAATTTTTTTCTTCTTTGTTTCCTTCTTTTTATCTTTTCTGGTGCGAACAACATCTCCGTTTAACTTATTCCACGGGTTGTTCCCAATCTCAAACTAGCATGTGCTATGTATTTCCAAAATGAGAAAGTTCGATAGATGAATCGTTCTTGTCTCCCACTTAGTTAATGAAGGTGGATAATACTATTTCATCCGAAGAATTTTCCATTACGCCGCTAAATAAGATTATATAGCGTCATGGTACTACTAAATTACTAAATAATTGCCTTTTAGAACGTCATAAAAGCGTGGAAAGTTTCTCCTAGGAATCTTCTGCCCCCCAAAACAGATATATCGTCGTTGTTCTGTCCTAATGCATTAGCAGCTACACAATCATATCTCGAATTCATGTTTTCGAGATTCTAATTACATCTTTAGACTACCAATGTGTTGGCAGATACGAACATTTAAAGACCGAGAATTCTTATTACCGAGAATTCTTATTCGTCATCTGGGTGTCACTAGAATTGTGTTTTTATCTTTACCTGATAAAAGAGCAATAGTCAATTCTGTCCGGCCTGAAAACAATCCATGCTCCCTCCATGAATGATTGTATGCTCGCTCTTGATTACTGGATGATCGGTGCTAGAGGACGTCGTTACTGACTGTGACTTGGTCCCTAGATAGAGAAGCAAATTTTTCTTTTTTCACATTTTTATTTTCATTTATTTGGACAAAGATCCTCTAATCATATCAAGAGTGTATCAATCTTACTGCATGAAAAGAATCATATTAACTTCTATTAGCATTAAGACTGAATTTCAACCTTTCCTGAGAAATACTTGACCTAAGATTCTTAAGCGAAATTTTAAAAAAATGGTACAACTATCAGTGATAAGAGGACTGGGTTTTGGAGAAAACATTCAGTACCGGGGTGGAGGACTGGACAGGGTCTGCACTGCAAATAAAGAAAGAGCAGCGGTCGGAACCTGACGACCCTGATCCAATGTATAAGTGGCTTAAATCCAGAAGACATCCCAATTCAAAAATTTTCAAATCTTGAAACTATTAGGGTCATGCAACAGAAAAATTCAATGACTCCCACCAAGATAAAGGAACAAAGCATCATGCCAAATTCAGATTCCACAGAGAAACTGCAACCCAAAAAGCATCAAAATAACAGTTTGGTAAAGGACCGAAAGGGATGCATTAGAATAGAAGGATTGATGGAGTTCGGATTGCCCAAACCTAGAGATGCAAAAATGCTGCCTGAGACTTCATCTGGCTGTCTCTTTCAACATATAAAGAGTGGGGAGCAGCACCAGGAGCTTCCTGTTCAGACTTCAGTTGGGGGTTTCAACCTTAAGAGCCTTTTGATTCTATCCTTGTTCGTGTTCTCTAGCAACCCCTTTCAGCACACAGAGGAAAACATAGCCTAAGAATGAAATACTTTACAGTAAGATGATAAAGAGAAGTCAGTAAAATTAAAAGTGAAAGGAGGGACACTTTCTTGTCCCCTACACAAGCTTATAAATTATATCCTGTTAGTAATGTGAAGAGCCACAACAGGGAACAAAATGGTTGCCTACCATGTCAAATGAAAAGAAAAAACCACCAATCCACCAGATTAGCTGGCCTTCATTACACTGGGTAACTATAATGAGCTACCCATGATGAAGGTTGATCAGAGCAACTTCAAATTATCTGCTGTCAAACCTAATTTAAAATGTTTTGACAGTGGACTTGCTTTTAAATTGCATTTAAACAATTAGTGCCTCTGATGACTAACATCACAGACACATTCTCTTTCGTGCAGCAGAAGCTGGTTTTTCAATGTTATGATGCTAGATAATTTGAGATTAAAACCAGTCCAGAGTGAAATCAGCAACAATGTTTTGCGCTTGGATTTATCCGAGGATACCCAATCCTAAAAAAAACTAAAGACTTGATCCAACAATGTCGGTGTATTCCCTTACCTTCCAAACAATCTCATCCAGACAAAGGCAGATCTTCCCATACTTATCCAGGAAAAGGCGCTCTGTAGGGGGCTTCCCACATGCATCCTTTATAGCTGAGTTTATAACAAAAAGTGCTTCTGACACTTGGAAGAAACCGGTGATATTAGAAAGATAAACACAAAGTTACATAGTGGGGACAAGAACATAGAAGTCTAAGCATCTTTGTGGTCGCTAAAATTGTCGCTTGGCTAATGTCTCACCAGGCCACATGGAAGTAAAGGAGGTACAAACATCATATTCCTGTACCTGGTTTGCTTTGATAGGGGAAAAATATGCCTTCACACTTACGTATCAAATTGGCAAGAGCAGCATATCTTCTCCTCCAACCAATGATTTACTTCACAAAAGAACATAATATATATGAATATACTCACAGGCAAGTTCATCATACACATCCTTGCCAACAACGAAAATGCTTACATCTCCAAGCACTGTGTAAACAATATAAACTGATCTGGAAAAGAAAGGACTAATCAACCATGTGCTATTAAGATATAATATATGAGTCTAACAAATTAATTTTCAGTGGATTTTTTTTTTTCTCTGGCGGAGGCTCAATCTACAATTCCCTTAAGCAGAAAAGATGACTCAAATTAAACCAGTTCTTGATGATGCAACCCATGTATAGCTCAGGTCAATTTTCTTTAAGATAATAGCATTTCTGTGAGATTCTTAATCTATCAGTTAAAATGACTTCACCACAAGCCACTCACCTCGCCAATTACCTAGAGAATGGATATTACATACTTGTGGCAAGCAACTAGAAGCTCTTCATTCTTGACACCTTTAAGATTTTCTGCTCCCAACTTAACCAAGAAAGAACGCCAGTGCAGACGTTCCTCGGCTGGAACTCCATTGAACCTGAAATACAATACAAATATGGCTTAACAATTCAACCATGTAATCCCTCAAATAAATCATGTCTAGCAGTATTTTTAAAAATATTTTCCCATGCTACTAGTCCAGTTGTAAGTGCAATGAAATAAAGATTGTGTTGTCATGTCACGCAACAAAAAAAACAAATACGTTTATTTTCTATATATTGGAAGGCTTTATACCCATAGTTTTCCGGTCATCAATCACAGTGTCTAACGTTCTGATCTGATATCAAACATTACAAACTTATTTTGCAACAAACCCTCACATGACTTGCAAAATGTGCCAAATGAGGTTGTGTATAACACTTGGGAGAAAAACATAAGCACACCAAGCAATATGGTTCCATTCAGATGATCATCTTACAATAAGCTGTAAGGCCCCAATTATGGTAATGTTTAACGACCTAAGTGTAATCCTTTGTATATGTAGGATTTTTTTCTCAATAAAGAAAGATTCAATTTCCTATATAGACGCTATTTTTGTTTAAGCACTCCCAACAAATAAGTGTCTTCTTATTTAGCATTCCCCCCAAATAGGTGTCTTCTTTTTTGAGTCATTTAAGCAGGTGTGTTTTTGAGTCATTTAAGCAGGTGTGTTCTTCACAAACTCTAACTATTTCAAATGGGTGCAATTCGAAATAATTTCACCTAAGTTAAACAGCTTCGGCAAAAGAAGCATGCTTTTCAAAAGAAAAAAAAAAGAACAATCTTCCATTTGGAATATTAACTCTGGGGCTTGTTTGATAGCGGGACTAAACGGGGTGGGGCAGGACAATTTTGAAATAGTAACACATAATCCGTCATTTGGTTGATAATACGAAAAGAGCGAATAAAACACATCTAAATAACTTAGTAGACCTATATTCCCCGTATGGTGAGTTTGATAGGAATACACTGTTTTACACTATTGTACTTCTTATTTCTCCTTATATTTCCTCCAATCAAACACACTGCAAAATACATTACACTATTGACCCCTTCCATAATAATCCAATTTCTAATAATAATAACAATACAGATACACTACTAATCCCGTGAATTTACTAGTTAGTACTTAAACCAAACGTGGCCTAATATTCTTGATTAGCCATTAAGTTCCATTGTTGAATAAATGACAGATCCAACTAAAGGAACACTTCTTTTCCCCCACAATAACAATAAATTCAATTAATAACCAAATCTTAACTGCAAAAAGAAGAAAAAACAAAAATCTAGCCCTGGTAACGCAGAAATTAAACTGGCCATGCTATATTATACTGAAAACTTGAATGCGGTAGTTCATGTAATGAATGATGATAAACACATCAACAAAATGGATCAAAATGGAGCAACAAATGAAACCCTAAATCGTTACGGATCGAGAATGTCAAATTGGGGGGGTTCCGAGCAGTGAGAGATTATCGTCACCGTTCGACGAGGATGTTGCCCTCCGAATTGACGATCAGTACGGCCAGTAGCATATCTTCGCTCCTTTTCCTTCGTCTTTCTTCGTCTTCTTCTTCTTCTTCTTCTTCCAACGGTAGATCGGATCAGTGATCGCCAAATCTAGGAAACCGTTAGTTTCAGTTGAGAGCTGTTTCGCACCGTTCTCTCTTTCTTTTTTTGTCAATTTCGTTTTCTGTTCAACGAAAAGTTTTAAGATTTTTATTGCTTTCATATTTGTGTAAAAATAGTTTTCCAAATTTGAAATGGATAATTTTATACCTTTTACAGGATTTATTTTATAAAAAAATATTTTTTAAATAAAATATTTTTTTAGACTCATATTTTTTTGTATTAACTAAATACACATAAAAATAAATAAAATAATTTTTTTTTATTTTCAATTTAATGAACGAAGCCTAGAAGTGCATTAATAATCAAGTTTGTTTTAAAATAATGACTTATTATCTTATTGATTTAGTCTATTTTCATATTTAGTAAACATTTATTACTATGTGATCATGAATTTTTACTTTAAAGGACCATCTTATTGAAAATAATTAAAAAATTAAAACAATTGACAAGAAAAGACAAAGAAATAACAAAATTAAGCCAACAAGTCATTTAGTTTTATCTAAAAAGGCCTAGACATTTTTCATTTTTTTTGGAATTTTTTACTTTTTTAGGTTTTAGCTTTTTTATTTTTTCGGTTCTTAAAAACGAGAGAGAATTTAAAATTAGTGCCCATTTAAACTAAAGTTGAAAAAATATTATTAAAAATAAAAGAAGTCAAAAAGATTGATAACGCTTTTTATATCTTAGTAGAAAACAAATAAATATAACAAATGAAATGAAAAGCAACAAGTTTTTAGATTTTCTATTTTAAAAAAGAAAGAAGAAATAATTTTGACTCTTCACTTTGTTTTTAATAAGCAAAATTATAAAAATGCCTTTCAAGTAATTGGACAAAAGAAAATATAAAATATAGAATGGAAGGCTTTTTGTATAATTTTGTCTAATAAAAATAAAGTATAGAGTTTATTTGATTAGAGGGAGTGCCGAGATCAATTTTCAAAAAATGCTTACTCTTAATGAACAACGACTAATAAATAAAAATGTATTATTATTTATACAAAATATATTAATATATGTTAATCTCTACTATTATATTAAGAGAGAACACATACTTAATATTTTTTAATATTAAAGTTGTACTAATGCGATTTTTTTTTCTTAAAATGCTCTTTCTTCCTATGATAAATTTTATTCTAAAATCTTGAGAGTATAATTTAAAAATTACATTCTCCCATACTCCTATTTTTTATAACTAATCCCATTTCAATTTAAAAATTTATAACCATTTCAGTTTTTTTTTTTATATAAAAAAATTTAATATTTTTATTAGAATAAATTAAAAATCAGAAAGGCATAATGTGTGCAACCCTAGCATCTAGATAGAAAATACTACAGTAGAATGTTAAGGTTGTCTACCCAATTAATACATAAGTATCATGTATTCATAATTTTAGAAAGTAACCTTACATAAGGAGCATTAATTATTACACATTAACATAACTTTATATTAAATAAACACATAATACTTATGTATTAATTGAACACATTATATTGACATGCTGATATAATATTTTCATAATATCTATTAATTCACCTAAAAAATCATTATTTTTTTATTTTTCATTTAAAAATATAAATTATTTGTAAATTAAAGTTAAAAAAGAATTAATCGCACGTGCCACAAAGTTTAGTAAAAATATATGTATTCCTATTTTTTATATTCCTTTGTAAACAATTAGTGTGTACAAATTGTAAGGCCTATGCATGCATATATTACATGAAAGAAAAATTTTAATAAGACATTTATTTTATATGGCACTTTTTTATCTCTCTCCTCTATTACTAATTTGCTCTCCTCTATCTCTTTATTTAAAATTGATTTTTTTCTTTATTTTAAACTCAAACTTTTTTCACTTTCAAATATTTTAAACTTAGACATTTCTTTTTATTCCCCATGAAAAAATGGGTTTTTAGCAAAGGTGCATACATACTATCCAAAAACTAAAGTTAATTTTGTAAATTATTTTACTTCACATACATCTTTTAATTTGCTTGTGGTTGAAACTAAAGCTCTATTTGTTTCGATGTAAAATATTTTATTTAATTTTTACTGTTTGACTGATGATATCTATTTAAAATATATTTTTTAGTAAAATATTTTACCTCATTAGACTAAATTTAATTTATAAAAAATTAACTCGTAAGTTAATTTTGAAATGCACATTCGAAACTTTTATCCAATTCTTGTCGCATTTGATCATTCTCAGAACAAATAAGAATGAGAAAATAAGAAACAAATCCTTCTAGAATTCTTCGAAATCATTTACCCGAATCTTTCCTGCCTTTGGTCACTCTAATCTCTCATTCTTATTTGTTAAATTTTAACTAAACATTAGAAAATACAAATAAAAATAATAATTTTTATAAAATCATTTTACATGTAAAATTTTTCATAGTAAAATATTTTACATCGAAACAAACAGAGCCTAAGAGTGAGTTTAATGAAAATCATAAGTGATGCTAGGCTTTAAAGTTAGGCTATTGGATTTTTTTATATTATGTTGTTGTTCTTAATTTAAAATACATTTATCATTTAAAAGTAATTTTGTAATTAAATTATAAACAAAGAGCCTTTAATTACATGTGACTCCTACTATGGCACCTCCGTTTGACTACCCATTGCTTATTTGTTTATTGGCATATTTACTTATTTAGCTACTCCAACGAACTTATTTAGCTTATAAACCGGCTTATTTGCTTATTTAGCTATCCAAATGAATTTATTTATTTATTTGCTTATTTTCTTACCCAAACGAGCTTATTTATTTATTTAATTTTTGACTTATTTAGCTATCCAAATGACGTGGTTTATTTTTTAACTTATAAACTAATAAGCAAATAAGAATATATATTGATCTTCCCATCATTTGATTATAGCAGGTCCCATTTCAAATTTTAAGGCTTTATTACTCTA
This sequence comes from Heliamphora exappendiculata, assembly GCA_034768845.1. NCBI lineage: Eukaryota > Viridiplantae > Streptophyta > Magnoliopsida > Ericales > Sarraceniaceae > Heliamphora > Heliamphora exappendiculata. The sequence goes on from JAOTRH010000001.1 coordinate 23,479,119, forward strand.
TGTTAGTTGTCACATCAGTTTGTAAAATTAGTTTGTAAGAATAATCTGTTTGTATACCATTTTCCGTTTAACTCCGAGAGCGTGGGCTTTCATGTTATGTTTGCGTGTTAAATTTGTCCAAAAATTAAAACAACAGGTACATAAAATTACTTATTTATATTCATGTAGGGGTAACTAACCAAAGACAGATATATTGACACATTTTTTTTCATCATACTTTCCTACCCCAACCAAAAATGATGGGGAAAATAGTCTCTATTTTACTTTCTTTTTCTTATATTTTTGGTATTTTTTTATATTTTTGATAGAATTGTCACCGTGTGACCTAAAAATCACAGATTTAAAGCGTGAAAACAATTTCTTGCTAATGTAAGGAAAAACTTTGTACTATAGATCTATTGTGGTCTACCCTTTCCTAAATCCCGAATACGGAGAAGTTTAGTGCAGTAGGTTGCCCATCTTCTATCTTTTCCCTTCACAAATCCAAAATCCAAAATCCAATACACAAACACAATGCATGCGCATCACTCTCTTGGAAATGCAAGAAAATAAAGGTTTCTACAAGGTACAACCAAAGGTAAAAGGCATATAATATGTTGGAAGCTCACACCTCAATACATGGAGTGAAACTTCTTTGTATCGACGATACCACGCCATCATTGACACATGGTATCACTACCATAACCAACTAATGATGAAAATATAATCACCAGGTCCAAGTCATCCCAATAAATAACACATCTTGCTATCGGATTTTAATGACGTCGTGATATTACCATTAAGTCGAACTAAAAGCAGAGCTCGATAAAGAACTACGAATGAGAATATTAATTGTCACCTGTTACTAGATTCTCTCGTTTATTTTCTGAAATAATCCAACTGCAAATTTCAATTTCTTTCGAGTTTCAAACTCTTTCTAAGAATCTCTCAACATTCCCCACAGATTTTGATGGTTTCTAGAGGTTTAGCTTGACGATCAATAACATTCAAAAAGTTCACCCATCATCCCTAACCTCAGGAATCATCATCAGGTCACAAGAACACAGCTTCTCTCATATGTACTTGAACTTCCCTCCAGTTTTTCTCCTACACGTAATAGTTGTAATCTATTACTCTGCCCATAAGATGAAGCAGTATTATTGTTTTCAATACATTATTGTGTATAGTTCGTCTACGTGCATAGAAACAACCGCAAAAAATTATCTCAACCATATGTATGCATGTAGGACCCACATGCATATGGATGGTTGAGATCATTTTCCATAGTTGGAGGATCATATGTAAGTAGACTATTTCTATGGTGTGACTTGCACCAAGAAAATTACTAGATTAATCCTTTTTACTTAATTAATTAAGGAATGAAACCAATCGAATCCATATCCAACATCAATATCATAATTATATACCATCCCCAAAACAGACATCCGTAAGCTACAAGTTCATAATGGAGGTACAGTCAGCAAAGAACAAGAATGGCAGCTAAGAATTTTGAAAGCGCAACACTGGGCCAGGGGATCAAATCACTTATTATGATATAATTTTTCCATTTCAAAGCCATTAAAATCCATCTTTAGAGAATATCTCCTACAAAAGAATCATATTGATGTATACATGAACTAGTGTCATAATTCACAGTTAACACCTTATATCAAAAGATTAAAAAATGGGAGAGATTTTCAAAAGAATCAAGGAAAGCAGCCCAGAGATTTTCTCTGAAAGTTACACCTAATGATAATATATAAAAACCTGGGACAAAATATACTAGTACTAGTAAAATAAAATGTATGTCTGTGGAAACTGCACCTGGAAACAAAAGTACTTCATTGCCGTAGCAGCAGTAACCGTATTCACCTAGAGGCCAAAATTGCACACTTGCACGAATTCCATTTCATAATCAACATATTTGGTCCATAGATGCTTGAATTGGTTCAAAGCAATGTCAAGCCAAGGTTTCATGTTTCCATTGAAATGGATCACAGCAGCGTTATTGATCTCATCCATGCTAACGCTCGGATTGTACCCAAGTCCCAGAACATGCCATGATTTGTCCAAGGATTTTGTTGTTGAGTAGAAGGTAATCAAGCCAGGTGGAAGTGTCCCCAATTTCCACAGAGTGCGATCCTCATTCTGACGAGAAAATTTACCAAAAATAGTAAATAAAAGGAAATTTGATTTAACACTTCCTATAAGTAGTACAAATCCCTCGATACGAAGTCAATTAAAAACAAAAACAAGCAAATGTGAAAGTCAGAACACACTTACCAAGTTCTGCCAAAAATGATACTGCTCGGTGCATTTTTCACGCCTCCAAGCATCAAGGTTAAATATATTCATTCCAAAAGCCCAGGCACAAGCCTTGGGATTGAACCTCTCCCTAATTAGAGGATGAGAGAAGTTCAAATACTGAGCATAGCGGTGGAATGACCCAAAGCAGGTCTCAACAGCCCCATTCACCTTCCCATCCATATCAATGTTCCACAAAGCCGTTAAATCCTTCTGAACTACAACATCATCGTCGAGGAAAAGAATCCGGTGCAGCTTCGGGTACATCTCTGGCAAGTAGAATCGGATGTGATTCAACATGGACAAGTACTTGGGGTTCCTGAATTTCATGTTGTTCACATCTTTAGTGGCATTTTCTGCCCTGTTCTCAAAGTAAAATTTCTGCATGTTCACGGATTCAAGCTGCCGAAGAACTGGCACGTAAGAGGAATTCAAAAATGTGAAATCTTCCACGGACTTCACCTCAACAGAGGCACCCCCTTCTACTGGTCTCCTCCTAAACCAAACCTTCATTGCTGCAAGGTTCATCCTATCCGTAACAATATGGAAAACATGTTTCCATGGCTCCTCTGCATTCTTTACTGCTGACTTTACTACAACAGAGACAGCAATCACATTATCTGAAAAGATAGCATAATGGTACAAAGTCGGATCCTCAAATTCAGGCTTAGGCTCGTCATCAGAATACTTATCAGGATGTGCAATTCTCTCCTCCATAAGCCTCATTGCCAGACAATGCAAACTCTTTGGAGTTGATTTGGCAGCAATTAAGCTAGCAAATACTCCGTTCTTCTTAGCTTTAATGAGTAACTCATTAACTGCAAATATTGTATCCTTCAGTTTCTGAATCTTTAATTGAGTATCATAAGATTCTTTTGCTTCAGCAATCATTAATCTAGCAATCTTAACTTTATCCTTAACCTCCTTCTCAAAATGCCTCAACACATCCTCATCCACAGGTCCACCAGACTCAAACAACAATGCTCGATAACTTGGCTTCAATACGAGTTCTGAGAAAGTTTGTGCCAAATCATCAAACAATCGGAGCTGCCTAGAGCTCTCAAGCTTAAGTTTCCTTGCATAAGCCGCATAGGCATTCACAAGTGCAACATGATCACTCGCCTGTTTATAAATTAAATCTAACCTAGTCTTTATTGGATCCGACTTCAATGCCAAAAATGTCCGCTGAACATAGGCATTTCCAGTTGTCCGTATCACCTATTTAAACATCAAACAATCAAAAATTGATTTGACTCCCTAAAGATTCCCTAAAAGAACTCATATCGTACTATTTCTTCTTCTCTTTTCCTTATCAATTCAATTTATGCAATATAACTGAACCACATAGAAAATCGAGTGAAAATTGGTCAATATATGTGCAGGGTGAGTGGACATTCACACATATTGCATTTCTAGTAGTTAATATCGCAATTTGCTCTTTGAAGCACTACATTATCTATCATTTTAAATGTTTATAAAATTTGAATTTTCTCGTCTATTCTTTTCAAAGTCTGGGCCATCAAATAGAATACCCAAAACGCTACATACATATTGCATATAAAAATCTTGCTTCTGATGCATACAGGCGCATAGGCATTTTGAGTTGTCCGAATCACCTATTTAAACCACAAACAATCTATATATATAAAGGGAACCTATGAGTTATTGTGACAAGCTTCAAACATTTGGGTTCCCTTTATTACCTACAAAGTAACTGCGACTTTTAATTATTGTATAATAAATTTACAAATTAACTACCACTTCTTTAACTACATTTCAGTTTTAAAAATTTTAAAAAATAATTGCACACGTGTGAGCCACACTTCTAGTCAAAAATTAATTTAACTCCCTAAAAATTCCCTAAAACAACTCATATGTACTATTTCTTCTTCTCTTTTCCTCATCAATTAAATTTACGCAAGATTACTGAAGAGCATAGAAAATCGAGTGAGGATTGGTCACTATATGTGCAGGGTGAGTGGACAATCACAGATATTGCATTTCTAGTAGTTACTATCGCAATTCGCTCTTCGAATCACTAAATTATCAATCATTTTCAATGTTCACAAAATTTTAATTTCCTCGGCTATCCCTTTCCAAGTCTTGGCAATAGAACAGAGTACACAAAACGCTACACACATACTGTTGTTCCCAACGCGTACATATGGCATATAAAAATCTTGCTCCCGATACACACAGGCGCGTGTATATACATGTAAATATACTGACACACACACACATAGAGAGAGAGAAAAAAGAGAGAGACATACGGAGTCGTGATATGAGGAAGTGTGGGAGGTGAAGAGGACGGAGAGAGTGGCGAGAAAGAGGAGAGTGAACATGGCGGAGACGAAGATCCGGTAGGAGAAGAAGTTGCGGAAACCGCCGGAAAATGCTGATCCGCCACCGGATCCTCGGCCGCTCCGGACTGCAACTGCCATTAGGTTTGTAACCAGATCTAACCGTCGACGGTAACCAACTTTTCTCAGTTCCTGTAACGAGAAGATCTTCTCTTTTGACGTGACAATGGAGGATCTTAGAGAGAGAGAGAGAGAGAGAGAGAGAGAGAGACTTTGGAGTGGGGATCTGAAAAACGAGAGCGGAACGAGTGAGGTGGAGATGACGACCGAGTCACCGACCGATTCGTCCCGCGTCGGTGGATTTTTTAATCTTTTAATTGGGGAATTTTACGTCTCAAATGCATTCCGAATTTAAAGAACAGTAAAAATAGAATTTTACCGGTGAGTTTCTCACGTTTTCCCGTGAGAAATCAAAATTTATATGAAGGATTTGTTTTGGAATTCTTCTCCAGAAATATTTTCACAAAAATATATAAAAATAAAAAAACCAATATTAAGAAATAATATTGGCCTTTTGGGTTAAATTTTAGATTTTTTTGCTTATTTTTTGTCTTTTCAAAAAATTTTCATCTTTTTGTTAAGATTTTTTATTTTTCAAAATTAAGAAAATTTGTTTAAACGTTAAATTTTTCTCTATAAATTTGTTCAAACGTTGAATTTTTCTTTTACTAAAGACAAAAATAAGTTCTATAAAATTTGACTTTTTGGCTCATTTTGAACAAAAAAACTTACTTTTTGACATGTCTAATGAAATTAGTTAAAAAAATATATAATAATTTGATCAAATAATAAAACAAATTTACTTAATATGAAAATAAATAAAATAAAATGACTAAATAAGTAATTATCCAAAATTGGAGAAATTATTTAATAAGTATAGAACACCACGTCAGCATGCTGATGTAGTTTGTCTATCCAATACATGTACATCATACGTTTTTTAAACGTGTAGTCATGCTGATATGTTATAACTAGTCTCTCTTAATGTATGATCACTTTTTGAAATTACAAATATATGACGTGTGTGTATTGATTAGACACACTATATCAACATAATAACATGACATTCTTTATCCACTGAATAACTTTTTCTAAAATGAGCCACTATTCTTTTTCCAAATTCTTGAAAATTGTTATCATATGAAAAACGATAACTAGTTGAAAATTGGGAGCCTTTCGATAGAAATTAGTTTTCTAAATTATAGTTTATAGGGCAATAAAAAGCTAAGAAAGTTTAAACAAGTGTGCATATAATTTTTTATTTATAATTTTGTATTCTAAATCAACAAATACAAATTACATTTCTTAAAACTATAAATTTATTGTTGTAACAAACAATTCTAACATCTGCTTGAAAATTATAATTATATCTTTTTAAAATTATAATTTATTATTTTATAGTTTTAACTACACCTAATACCTTTTAATGCATTGCAACATAAGCATCACCTGTTCAAAACTTTTCATTTAGTTCAAGCAAGCCTACTTTGGCCTTGTTTGTTTGTGTGTGTGTGTGTGTGTGTGTGTGTGTGTGTTTTTTATGTTTTTTCTTTTGGGTACAAGTAGGTATGTTGGGTTGGTATTGAAAACTTTCATTCAATTCAAGCATTTAAAAACAGTACCAAAGTTGCATACAATTGAACCTAACTAACAGGTGAGGCATATTGCCTATGAAGCAAAAACCAGTTGGCATTTATTTCTAGGAAATGTTTTTGAAGAATGGGAGACAATTTTGCCCTCATATCCTGGTTAGGAATGGCAATAGAGCGAGTCAGAGGAGAAAATGCAATGTTTCGTCCTATTTTTGTTGTTTTTTATCAAGGCATAAATACATGGTAAGATAGTTATAAAAATTGGTAGGAGGAGATATAGGGTGGATTTTCGTCAATCTTAAAAAAAAGATAATATTAGTGAGAATGAAATAAAATATTGTATAATAAAAAAAATATTTGTGGAGTGATTATATATGATTAAAAAGATGAAAGTTAAAAATTGAATGTGAAAATATAAAACAAAGTTAGTATTTCTGTAAACTAATTTTATTATATCTTTAAAAATATTTTTTTATATGTGCTTATATACATATATTTAATAATTATAATTAGGGGTATGACGAAGAATAAGGAGGCTAGATCCCCATACCTAACTTCTTATCGAGAGCAAAAAAAATTCATAAAAATAGAATGAGACATACAAGAGGGTAACGGGGCAAAAAAAGTTATCATCCCTAATTCGAATCTCCATATTAATGAGGCTTGTGTGTATGACCTTAGTAAGTTGGCCGAAAAGGGTACAAGAAAAAGCGGCAATGGTGACAACCATTTTGCTTTTTGTGACGAGCAATTTCGTCGGCAAAATTCATAACAATGACATAATAATTCGTTGACAATATAGAAAAAGAGCTTTGAGCCAATTTTTCTTTTTTTGAAATGGTGGTAATAGACTTTCTCGGCTCTTACTATGATTCCAAATCATTACTGAATGATAAATTAGCTTGACGACAACATTTAATCAACTAAGACAAGTTTGTTCCCTTTCTCAAAAAGAGAGGTCGCCGTCGAAGGTTCTAAAAACTTAGTCTGATATATTCTCCTCTTCTGCAATTTTTTGGGGCTTCTTTCTCGCTCAAAATCGTTCACCATTGCTCGCCTTTTCGGTCACCATTGGTTGCTTGCCTTGCTTGTTGTCGTCGCAACTGGTCGCCTCATTTCATGCTGTCGCCCATGGCCTCCTCTTTGCATCGCTGGTTCTCTATTGCATTACCACTACTTGTCGTTGCTACTCCTTGCACTTCTCCTCCTTGCACCGCTGCTTTTTGCTGTTGCCACCATTTGTCTTGTTTTTCTACTATGTGGTCGTTACTTGTTGCTCGCTGGCACCATCTCACATTTGCGCAAGTTTTATTCCTCAATTGCTCCTTTCAATTTTGTTCTCCTTTTCTTTGATTTCAGACTAATTATGTACAAATATTTTTGGAACAACATTGCATTACATGATTCAACATACCCACGTTAATCAAGCTTCCAATAAATCAAACCGAGAATTTGTGAGTGAATCAAAACAAGTATCCAGGAGTTTTGCACATTATGTCAGTAAGTTACTCATTTTAGAAATGATTTAGATAAGGCTTCATTTGGAGCCTTTGTAATGCCTTTCTTTCTTTTGTTGCTTTAAATTCAAAATGTCATGTTTCTCACCATATTTTCATACTTGGTCTTAGTTGCCAAATTTCAACTAAGTAGTCCCTTAAACGAGTTTTCTTAGGTTTATCATATTGTAGCCCCAAGTTCCAAATGCTCATATTTGTAGGGTTGGTGTAGGCCCTAGAGACACATGCATGGTGAACTAATATATAGGTACAGCATTAAAAAATGAGAAGGAACCAGAAAATTGTACTCTTATAATGTATTGATTGAAAATTTTATTTTTTCCAAGAACAGTGGCATGCATGAATGATGAATCACCCTACTAAGAGATTATAAAACCAGAATATAAAGAATCACATATTGTCCCATTCTTAAAATCAAGTTGAAATCAAGTTGAATTCGTAATTGTTAGAATTTGAATACCAATTCCCAAATTCAAACGGAAGCAAAATTCAAGCACAAAGAATTAAAAAATAATGAACACCAAAGATTTACGTAGTTCGGCCCACACTGGCATACGTCCTCAAGTGAGAGAGAAAATATTTCACTAACGTTGAATGTGAAAGAATACAATACCCGTCTCCCTTCTTTCTACCAGCTAACCTCACAGATTTTTTATCTTCTCTCACGACCTTAAACTCTAAGGCTTTACTAGTGCCATATTTATAGGCACATACATAAAAATCCTAAAGAATTATAGTCAGCCCATATTATTATAAATTTTATACATAAAGAATTTTAGTGGACTTTTAATTTTACCTCAACTCAATTACATATAAATCAAAATAATATAATAAATTAGGCCCAGAAAAATACAAGACACAGCCCAGCAATAGTTAAGAGAAGTAAGCTTCGTTCTAATCAATTTCGCATTGATCCCTTTGTTGCTCCTACTTGTTCGATTGCCCATTTGAATTGTACCTAGAAAAAAAGGTTAAGCCAGTGAAATATCTTATGTGTCCATCTACACGTTTGTACAATTTATTATGGTAAACTCTTTTTCTCTTACTTGCATGAGAAAATTTAGCGAAATACTCAAAGCTAATAGTTTTCAAATTTCATATCTTTTAACAAATCGTAAACTACTAGAAAAATTGAGTTTTGCATTGGATCTATGCCGTCGCAAATGGTTACTTTGCCATTGCAAAAAGTCATTTGCGACGGCTATGCGACAGCAAGTTGGGGGCAGCAACTATTAGGGTCACAAGACTCTTTAGCTACGGCGTCGGGCTGTCACAAATGTTTGTGACGGCAAATTGGACCTTTAGCGATGGAAAATTCAGCGACACAAAACACTATAAAAAATCATTTTTTTCTACCGCAGATAGTGTCCTAAAAATACTGCACTTTAGCAACGCCAACTACCGACGCAAATGACATATTTCAACAATGATATCACTTTTAGTGATGGATAGGTGCCAACGTAAATAAATAAATAAATAAATAAATTTATTTATTTATTTATTTATTTCACTCACATCCAATAACTATTTATAATTACATCCATTCCCTATAGTAAAAATATTCATACATTCTCCGCAGCAAAAATATATATTTGACAACATAATGGTAGTGCGCAGACGAACTATAACTTCTATTTCAAAAATGCATGAGAACTATAAACTCTATTCCATATTTCTTGAACCCTAATATCAATTCTATAGTAATAGATGAATCTTATAATAGTAAATTTCAACCGCAGGCTTCAACGGTAGTAACAACAGGTTTCGACAACATAATGGTGGTGTGCAGGCAACGCAATGGTGGTGCGATGATAGATCAATGGTGGCGCGACAGCTGCTCGATGAAAGCACAAGAATCGGAAGAGGGAGAGTGACCTGTGAATAGTCTTTGGATTTTTCTTGTTAGCAAACAAAAATGGGAAATTAAGCATTGTGCAATTGAGGCCATTCTCAACCAGCAAAGAGAAAAGAGAAAGGGCAAAAAAGATTTTAGTTATTTTTCCTTTTAGAAACGACGTCACTTTGATTGATAGAATAGCAAAATGACATAATTTTATTTAAAAGTTTTTAAGATGAGCGAATGTCAATGCAAATAATTTTTTCTTTTTGTGATTGCTATTGTGCCGTTGTAAATAACTAATGTTTTTGCTTATTTGTGTTGGAATCTTTTGCGGTGACAAAGACCATTTTTTGCATTAGAACCGTTGGAATATTAGATTTAGATTGATTAGAATATTAGATTTAGATTGATTAGAATATTAGATTGATTAGATTGATTTTATTC
>JAOTRH010000001.1:23489254-23512985 GCA_034768845.1 Heliamphora exappendiculata
ATTGTAGGTGGTGGAATTTAGAGTAATGCTGCCTTGCACGATTGTTAATTGTGCTTACGTACAAGTAATGAAATGTTGATCCACTAACAATGTGGATAATAAAGGTGTTTGGTTTGTTTAAAGCAATTGGTAATCATTTTTTAATTGAGATTTTTTGAGATAAATTCACCAAACATCATCAATTCATCACCGTCACCCAAATACTTAATTTGTTGTTATTATTTGTCTTATGGATTGCAATGTACTCTTATCATATTTGATTGATCAAATTAATAATAAAAAAATATATAATCTTAATTAATAAGTAGTCTCATATAATTAGTAATAAATAAATTATTAATATAATTTTCTCTTAAATATTGTATATTACATGTTTTATGAAATTAATTATCCAATAGATGCATAAACATCGCATCACTTGTTGAATTCAAATAAAAAAAAATATATCTTATAAAATATATAATTTAATTTTATATTTAACCCAGTCAACCAAGCATGCTCCTTATATGTCGATTTTGTACTGATTCAGGGATCTTAAATCACTCATGTTTATAATTTTTGTTTATTTTTATTTTTTGATCATATTGTTTTAATAGAAAAAATATATATGTTTTAACTTGTTTTTGTAAACAACTTTCATTTTCTCATCTTTTCTCTATTATTTTTCATCATTTCTACTTTTTGCTATTGAGTTTGATTATCTTGTATTCTATTATGCCCGTATTGTTATTTTTCTAGGGTCTAAATGTAATTAGCTTAAGTTAGGGTTAGGAACACACTAAGAATCTAATTTCATATTAGGTTTATAATTATATGAATTTATGAATTTTTAGGCTTTCCATGTATATATATAAATAAGATACCGATGAGAGTTCCAAGGTTTAAAGAAATAATAGAGATGATACTTGGTAGTGTTAAGCCAGTCACCCACGCGGTGGCAATCAAGGAAGACAAAAGCAATTAATGAGAGAAACAAAAGTCATAAAAGATGGACACCCAACTTGAGTAGAAATTTTTTTCCAAACGTTAAAGATTAGCCTCATGAAAATCATTTGCCATTAATGATCTTATTCCCTTCTCATCTGCTATAAATGTATAATCTGTTTTGTTGTGGAAAAAAGGTAGGAAAGTGAGAAAATCAGAGTAAGTGTATGAAAAATTAAGAGTGTTGTGAGTAAGAAGTTGAGAGGTTTGAGAGAGTTTTGTTACTCGTCTATAATTATTTCTTTTGATATAGTGAAATTTCTCTTCCTGTGGACATAGGTTAAGTTTATTCAAACCACGTAAATCTTGGTGTTCCCGGTGTTTTATGTGCTTGCTTGTTTTGTAAACCTATGTAAACCCTAACTGGTATTAAAGCGTTTGGAGAGATTTTTGTCCAAAATCCCATATTTACCCAAAAAATAAGTTTTTCAAAACCACCGTTTGATTATATCGGTGTGTAAATCTCGTCGAGACGATTTTGACGATATATTACATGTCGAAAATGGTGTCGAAACGAGCCATCTAACTCTATTTAAATTGTTTTGAAATTACAAAAAAAACCAAACAAGCCTTCCTCTATTTTTTTTTGCACGCCACATCATCTGTAGGCCTCACGCCACGTCATCAGTGGTCCTAGCGCCGCATCATCAGTGGACCACACACCACTTCGGCACTAATCTCCATTTTTTTTTGAAAATTATTTCGGTCATTTCAAGTTTAATTTGACTTATTAAGGAGTCGTTTTTAACTATTTTGACCGTTTCGGACGCATTGGTATGGTTTATTTCACCAAATTCAGGTTCTAAATTGGTGATTTAATATGGCTAAAGAGAAGAACTCTTCCAAAATTGATATGTTTGATGGTACAAGCTGCGAATTTTAGTACATGCAAATGGAGGATTATTTATTCTAAAAAAATCTCTATTTACCGCTTAAAGAAAAGCCTACCGATATAATAGACACTGAGTGAAAAGTACTTGATCGGAAGGTTCTCGCCACTATAAAGCTTTTTTCGTCCAAATTTGTGGCGTTCAATATTAAGAATGAGAAAACAACGACGTCCCTCATGGCAGCCTTTTCTACTATGTATAAACAACCGTCTATAGCAAATAAGGTACATCTTATTAAAAAGATATTTAATCTAAAAATGCCAAACAATGGGAGTTTCAAAACTCATCGTAATAACTTCAATAAAGTGGTGGGCCAACTGGCGTTAGTTGACATCACATTCAACGATGAAATTCGGGCTTTACTAATTCTGAGTCAGCTGCCTGAGAGTTGGAAAGGCACGGTTACTGCAATTAGTGGATCAACCGGCACGTCAAAACTACCATTTGAAAATGCTGTAAGTATGATAATGACGAAGGAGATCAGAATGCAGTCAGACAGTACCACCAATTCAGGAGTAACCCTGAATATGAGAAATAGAGGCAGAAACTCACACAAGAGAAATGGGCGTGGAAGATCACAGAGTCGTGGGAGATCAAAGAACCGTGGTGAAAATAACTCAAGGAATCAAAATAATTCCAACTCAAAGTCTATTGAGTGTTGGAATTATGGTAAGATCGAACGTTACCAAAATCAATGCAAAGCCCTGAAGAAAGATCCAGAAAAGAAGACGAAAGCAAATCTCGCCTCTACTTCAACAGCAAACGGCGCCCTTATATGCTCGTTAGAGCACAAAGAATAATATTGGGTGTTAGACTCTAGCGCGCCATTCCATGCCTCCTCTCACAAGGAACTCCTTGAAAACTATATATACCTAGTAATCTTAGAAAAATTTATTTTTGTGGTGATCAACCTTGTAATATTATTGGCACATGTGACGTGAAGATTAAGTTGAACAGATCCGTATGGAGATTGAAGGATGTCAAACGTATACCTGACCTCAGGAAGAGCTTAGTCTTGGTGGGGCAATTGGCAACTGAAGGCTATGCCACAACCTTTAGTTGTGATAGTTGGAAGAATTCCAAATGAGCATTGACTATTGCACGTGGTCCGAAGAGTGGAACTCTTTATATAACATCAGATGCTTGCAGGACAGTTGCAGATGCTGCAAGCAAAGAAGATTCTAATCTATGGCACAAGAGACTTGGATAAATTAGCTAAAAAGGGATCGAAATCATGCACTTAAATGGGAGGCTACCGTGCCTAAAGTCAGTTGACATCGATCTATGTGAAAGCTGCATCTTAGGGAAGCAGAAGAAGGTTAGCTTCAAGACGAGTAGCAGAACTCCAAAAAAGGAACGACTCAAGCTAGTACACACCAATGTATGGGGACTGACTACCGTCTCATCCATCGGTGAAAGGTCATACTTCATTACTTTTATTGATGACCATTCCAGAAAGGTATGCATTTATTTCTTGAAACATAAATCTGATGTATTTGATGCATTTAAGATATGAAAAGCTATGGTAGAAAATGAGTCGGGCTGGAGAATCAAGAAGCTAAAATCAGACAATGGTGGCGAGTACAAGGATAATGAGTTCAATAAGTTTTGCTATAACAATGGCATAGCAAAACGTATGAACAGAACACTGATAGAGAGAGCAAGAAGCATGAGGATCCAGGTAAGATTACCGACGCAGTTTTTGACAGAAGCAGTCAGTACAACCGCCTACTTAATCAATCGAGGTCCATTGGCACCATTGGAGTTTAAAATACGAGAGGAGGTATAGAGTGGCAAAGAGGTAAAACTTTTACACTCAAGAGTTTTTTGTTGTGTTGCATATGTGCATATTAGTGACCATGCCAGGGGTAAGCTTGATCAAAAATCACAAAAATGCACTCTTGTTAGATATGGCAAGGACGAGTTTGGTTATTGCATTTGGGATGACCAAAATAAGAAGATGATCCAATCTAGATTCAACAGAATGTGATGTACAAAGATTGGCACATAACATCCTCAAGTAATTCAGCAGAGGATGATCCCATATTTACAGAGACGAATGATCATGCAGATAGTACTGACCCAGTAGAAAGTTGAAAGTTCTCAGGCATAGGATGATGATCTAGCAGACAGCACTGTAGCCCAACAGACAGTTAAGAGTCCTCAAGCGGAGGATCCCATTGCGCAAAGTAGCACACAATAGACAGATGCACCTGCATCTAGCATCTATTCCTATACCTCGGAGGTCTTCCAAGCCTTATATACCGAACATGAAATATATGATTCCAAGAGGTACAAGGCATGATTAGTGGTCAAAGGCTTCAGCAGAAAAAATGGATTGATTACACCGACATCTTCTCACCAGTGGTGAAACTAACTACCATTCGAACAGTTTTAAGCATTGTTGCAGCAGAGGGGCTACACCTTGAGCAGTTAGACGTGAAGACTGCTTTTCTTCATGGTGACCTAGAAGAGGAGATCAATATGCAACAATCCGAAAGATTCTTAGAACAAGGTAAAAAGAATCTTGTGTGCAGATTGACGAAGAGCTTGTATGGTTTAAAACAGGCCCAAAGGCAGTGGTATAAGAAATTTGACGCATTTATGCAGAAGAATGGCTACCACAAGTGCAACGCTGACCATTATTGCTATTTTAAGTAGTTTAAGTCCAACTATGTAATCCTTCTACTTTATGTTGATGGCATGTTAGTAGCAGGAGCTGATATGGACAAAATTAGAAGATTGAAGGAGCAACTCTCAAGAGAGTTAGAGATGAAGGACTTGGGTTCAGCAAAGCAAATACTTGGGATGAGAATCATCAGAGACGAGCAAAATGGTACTTTGCAGTTATCTCAGGCTAAGTGCATCAGTCGTGTCCTAAAGAGATTTAGCATGAGCGATGTTAAAACTGTTAGCACACCATTGGCTAGTCACTTTCGACTATACAAGGACCAGTCTCCCAAGACAGAGGAAGAGAGGAACTTCATGGTTAAGGTTTCATATGCCTCCGTCATTGAAAGTTTGATGTATGCTATGGTATGCACCATACCAGATATTGGCTATGTAGTGGGAGTTATCAGTAGGTTCATGTCTAATCCAGAAAGGGCACATTAGGAAGTTGTGAAGTGGATATTGAGATATCTTCGAGAGACTGTTGACAAGTGCTTATGCTTTGAAAAAAGTGAGTTGAGACTACAAGGCTATGTAGACTACGACTTTGCTGGCGAAGTTGATCACAGAAGAAGTACTACTAGTTATGTCTTTACAATAGGTGCTACTGTAGTTAGTTAGGTATCGCAGATACAGAAGATTGTGGCATTATCAACTACAGAGGCAGAGTATGTGGCAGTAACAAAAGCTAGCAAAGAGATGATTTGATTACAGGGTTTGTTGGCAGAATTGGGGTTCAAGTAGGTAAAGAATGTTTTGCACAGTGATAGCCAAAGTGCGATACATTTGACGAAGAACTTGGCATTCCATTCAAGAACCAAGCATATCGGACTTCGTTATCATTTCATCATACCACTGTTGGAAGATGGAGTGTTAGCACTAGAAAAGATCGAATGAAGCAAGAATCCAGCCGACATGCTGACAAAAACAATGACTTCAGAAAAGTTGAATCTATGTTCATATTTAATTGGTCTCTTAGATCCACTGAAACCATTTAAAAGATGATCATTGCAGGGCACCCCAGCATGGGGGTGCGGGCACTCCCTCTAGGAGGTGCGGTCACCCAAAGAATAAGACGAGTTTACAGTAAAGCAACACCAGATCAGCAGTCATCAGTTTGCCATCAAATGGTTAGAGGGGGTGATTTGTTAAGCTAGCCAGCCATGTGGTGGCAATCAATGGCAATCAAAGAAAACAAAAGCAATTAATGAGAGACAAACAAAAGTCATAAAGGATGGCCGCCCAACTTAAGTAGAATTTTTTTCCCAAATGTCAAAGATTTAACGCCTGAAAATCATCTGCCATTAATGATTTTGTCCCCCTTTCCTTTGCTATAAATGTATAATTTGCTCTGCTGTGGAAAAAGGGTAAGAAAGTGAGAAAATCAGAGTAAGTATGCGGGAAATTAATAGTGTTGTGAGTAAGAAGTTGAGAGATTTGAGAGAGTTTTGTTACTCTTCTGTAATTTTTTTTTCGATAAAGTGAAATTTCTCTCCCCATGGACGTAAGTTTAGCCGAATCACGTAAATCTTGGTGTTCCTCGTGTTTGTGTGTGTTTGCTTGTTTTGTGGACTTCTATTAACCCTAATAGGTAGAGAGTAGGGAGTGATTGTACTATTTCACATTCGACGTAGTAAAATATTTGTTCTCTCGTTCGTGGACGTATGCCAGTGTGGAACGAACCACGTAACTCTTCTATGTTGATTATTTTTTCTATTTTTGTGCGTGGAAATTTGCTTCTGTTTACATTCAAAAATTAATGATTAAATCCCAACAAGTGGTACTAGAGTTGACGATTAACGATTTGACTATGTGATGAGTGATTAGAGTAAGTTAATATTTTTTATTTCCTACTGTATAAATCAAAAATACTTAATTCACACAAAAATGTGAAGGCGGCAACATTATTACGGCAAGCTAGTTGAGTAAGTTCTAATATTGGTGAGGATTGATTCTTGAAAATCAAGTACTGGTGTTAATATCATTAATTAAAAACTTCTGATATTGGTGAGAATAAAAAATGGGTGACTTTGCTTGGTATTGACATTTATAGCTTTGGTTTTGAGTTGAAGCTAACTAACGATTGGTCAAGACAAATAAATCACAGCATCACCACGTATTCACGTTCTAGTTGACCATTTAGATTGAGTGTTAATCTAGTGTGGTTACATGGTTAAAATCGACGATTTAAAATTATTTTGCTATATCAGCTTGTATATACAGCAAGTTAATTAAAGGAAATGTGTCTTTTAAGATTTCTCTGAATCGTCTTCGGTGAAGGAAATCCATTCAGATTGTACCTCGTCTCTTGGCCTTTTATTGTTGACATGAACCATCATCACTTTCCTCATGTGACTCATCTTTTTTATTTGCCCTTGGATTGTGTTCTTCTGTCCTGAGTCCACCAGGAACATGTTGATGACTCCACGATGGGTTGGCCTTGGTGCATGCTCGATCTGGGGAGCTTCAGCGAGCCTCCATTTGGTTGCATCCTCATCTACAAATTTGTGTCCCCTTTATTTGTGATACAAACATCTCCATTTTATCCCCTTCTTTATGGATGCATTAACGGTCTCTGCGGACATCCTAGGTGGTCAGGTGAAATAAGGTATGTCCCTCATCTGAGGGAGGATTTTATAAATTGGTTGTCTGAAGATCGTGTTGATTGCTTCTCATGGGTTAAATGGCTCGGCTCCCAATTTGATCAGAACATCTGAATTGTCCCTCTTCGCCTTTTTGTTTGGCCTCGATAGGCTGGAGCTAGGCTCGCCACCTTCTTCGTGACCGACGTCCTCTTCCACCCGAATGTATTGTTCTACCCTACTCATAAACACCGAGATGTCCTTGGGTGGCTTCTTGGTTAAGGAAGCTCACAACTTGCTTCCAGGAAAAAGGCCATACTTAAACGACGCAATAGCCAATTCCTCGTTGCTGTTCTCGATGTCATTATATGACTCGTAGTGCCTCCTTGTGTACTTGCGTAGAGGCTAATTCCTTTCTTTTCTCAAAGCCAATAGGGAATTGATTTCTTTAGGAATCTTGGTATTGGTGACAAACTGAGCAAAAAATCCCATAGAAAGGTCCCGCTACCTTACTACTGACCATGGGGATAGCTGGTCAAATCACCTCAGCTGGACTTCCCCCAAGCTTGAGGGGAAGACTTTGCACGTAAGAGTATCATTGCCACTCTACAAAGTCATTATTTGTCTGTAATGACTAATGTGGGAGTGAGGGTCCAAACGTCTATCGTAGAAGTTGAATTTTGGAAATGCAAAACTCCTAAAGAGTTATGTAATCTCCACGTGCTCGACAAACAGGGAGAATGGCAACCTTTCTTGGTAGCTTGACACTGATCGGCGCACTTGTTGCTTGGACAACCACTCTTGCAGGTTGGTGCTCGCATGAGTGGTTGACCTAGACCTTTCACTTTTTCTGAGCAAATCTCTGCCATGTCATGCTTCCATGGAAGTGTAGTTGCTTCTTTCGTCACTCAAGCTCGGGAGGAGTGTGGTGAACTTTTTTACTATATTTCTAACTTCAAGGTTCCTTTTCGGCCTTTCTGATGTGGAATTTTAGGTTCTGCGTCTAAAGGAGCTTGATTCGCCATGTTGAGAAGGACTTCTTGCAGGAACTGGCATTTCCTGCACCTTGTTCTTAACAGCTACTTTGAGCTTTAATATCTCATCCCTAGAGCATGGAGGGCCACTTTTTTGGCGAGGTCATGTTCAAGGGACCTCGTTTCCCAGAGAGGCCACTTTGTCGTTCGCCTTGATTGCTGATGAGATTAACGTCATTCTTCAAAGTTTTGCTCTACAAGATCGTCCAAGACGAATACCACCTTTGAAGGAGACACAATTAGGGGCTCGTAGTAAGGGTCTATTGGATTTTTCATAGACGGCACTAAATGTACGAGGGTTGATCCGTAAATATATTGAGATGATGTGAGTCGGATGCAGCCTGAATAAATCTTCGAATGACTTAGGTGACCTGTACATGGTGGCAAATGTGAGTTGGCCGGCAACGAGTACCGGAAGCCACTCTGACGATCTAATTAGTAACCTTGTTTTTAGAGAGAAACGACAAGTAATCAAATGGACATAGTTTCTTCTAAAAGAATGTTTCTTCATACCTCAACATTTGGACCTAATCCCCCTTTTATAGGGGCTGAATGTTGTACTTTTTTTCTAGAACTCATGAGGGCTGGTCTCATCATTGGTATCACCCTGCAAATGGATGGGCCAAGCTCATATGGCCTAAATTGGTTACCGTATGGTGAATGTATGATCTTAATCTAATTCCCAATAATATTTCTTCCTCAACCAAGCTACCGCCATGCTTGGAGCTCTACTAAGTAACTGACATCACGCTAATTTGGTTCATCCATTTTGTACTTAACCTTTAGTTTGATTGACCATGTCCTGCTAAGCCTTGCGTGACACGTTACTTTAGTTCTAGTCATCCTGACCCATATTTTAGGGCCTACCTCTTGGAGCTCGTTGAGCCTCAAGTAGGTCTGTCCGAGTTGAATTTGGCCCCTTCAATATTTCATACTATGTGAGTTCAATATTAGTATAATAATTAATTTTTTCTAAAACTTGAGGTGATAGTAGCCTCCGCCCGCTCCCCTGGGTTCTCCTTAGTTGTACCTTAATTAAATTTATTAAAGTTGAATGACCGGGAACAAAATATCACATGACAACTAAATATAATCTTCCTAGATGAAAAAGCACTCGAATTTATAAGCAAAAATCTTAAATTCTTATGAAAAAAGAAAAATTTTAGATATTACTGATGAAAATATGTACAACTCTTAAACTTGTACCCTTATTTGGACTAGTAGAAATCCTAACTCAAATAAGAGAATAAATAGGAAGTGACAATTTAGGCTATTTTATTGCTCACCAAGGAAAAATATTAAAAGAAACTAAAAAATACATGTTTTGATTAAGAAAAATCAACATACCAAAACAGACCGCACTAAAATAAATTTTTTTTAAAAGAATATCGTTTCTAAAAATAAAACATTCCTAAATAAAAAAAATCCTAGTAATTCTCTTAATTTTTTCTTTTCCTTATGCCAATTCAATTGCTCTAAAAATACCTAAGCTAGACAGCTACTTAATTTACATCCTTGAATTTACATTCACTTCTTAATACTCTGAAAGGCTTGGTGATACTGAAAAATTGGTCATGGAGCTGAAACCTGACTTTTTTATCATAGCAAAAATTTGCCCAACAGCTAAAATCTTCTTTTGTGGCTAACAACAAGAGGGCAGTACATGCTAAGAAGTAGCTCTAAATTATTTGATATTTTTTGTAATTGACAATATTGCCCTCAGATTTTTGCTAAGATCATGGAATTTAAGATTCTATAATTTGATGATGCATACTTGGTCTGGAACCTAAGATAGTACTTCCTTTCAAACCAGAGGTGACTGGCAACCCTTTTCTTCAGACATTGTTGATCCTTTGGTGATTCTCTGTTTCTTTGTTGCTTCTTGTTTTTAGTGTCTTTTTATGTTCTCTCTCTCTCTCTCTCTCTCTCTCTCTCTCTCTCTCTCTCTCTCTCTCTCTCAATTATTATTATCATTTGTTCGTGCGCTTGTAGGCAATCACAGATTGACAGGATCCACATGTTCTGATCAATCTAAGAGGTCCATAGACCAAAACTTCATGTCAAGATAAAAAAGGGAATCATCTGGAATTTGTCCTGTTTGAGCTAAATTGTGGAAATTTTACATTTTAAAAAAAAAAAAAATAGTCTTTTGATTATTGTTTTTATTTTTTCGAATCGTTTCAATGAGATAAACCAAAAAAGTAAAAATAATTGATTAAAAAATAAATTTTTTTTACTAAAAACGAAAATAATGAACATAAAATTTAACTTATTGATTTATTTTAACTTATTTTCTTCTTTTTTTTCTAAATTTTCTTTATATTTTGATTAAGATCTTTTATTTTTCAGCTCGTCTCGGTGAGAAAAATAGAAAAATATAATAATTTGTCTAAATAATAAAAAAAATTATTAAAATAAAAAATAAATAAAAATAAATAAATAATTATTCCAAACGGGGCATAGATTTTTGTGAAAAAGGAGTGGGGTTGCTTTCGCTTGGATACCATAATAAGGAAAAGAATTGCAATAGTTTCGCTATTTAGTTTTGTTAGTTTTTACTTGAAATGACCATTTTGGGCTCAATCACACAAATCATGTATTTATAACGGAGGCTAGTCTTGTCCCGTTTAGTTGGGCTAATTTTGGGTTCCACATGGTTAATTTTGACTATACGAGTCGTTTAGTTTATTATTCTCAATGTGTAGATATCTATGCAAAAAACTAAATTGATCAAATATCGTTATGTTTTGAAAAAAAACTCAGTTTTGTTAAAGAAAATAATTGATGCCTGAACTTGGTTATTTATTTTTTTTAACACAAATGTAATTTATTTAGTCACTTAACAATATTTTTTTTATGCGTAGATGATTTACACATCTTGAACAACAAATTAACGATTCAGACCATTGAAAGCGGTCTATTTTAAACTCAAAATTGACCCAACTAATTCAATCTCCATAGGATCTGAAGAGAAGCTGAACTTATGATTGTAGGATCCTTGAGCAAATACCAGGTTGAAAACACAGAAAAAGAGCACTTTCAGAAAACTCTAGCTAGTCTGCACAGTTTTAGGAATTGGGCCTCCTTGCTTATAGCTTTTGCTTTATTTTATTTATTTATTTTTCCTATTCTTCTCCTTCTTTTAGCATAGAACATATAGGGGGCACCACAGTAATTTACTTCACCAACTTCCTTTTTTGGGTTGTAATCTATTTTTCAACAGGGAACTGGGCCTATATTTTGAGAGTCTGGGATGTAACTGGAATTATTAATTTGTATATTATATTTGAAAAAATATGTCTATAATTTTAAATATAAGTTATAAGTATCTATTAAAGTTGTAAATTTATTACCTAAAGTAATATAATTTGTATTTATTAATTAAGAATAAAAAATTACAAGCAAAAAACTAGTTATAAACACACTTTGATTCGATATCACTAACTTTTTTACTTAACTACAAGTTAAAAATTAAAATTTAAGCTCAAACAAACATTAGTCATTTTCACTAATGGAGAGGAAGGTCTATGGTTCTATCAGTGCAAAAAGTGGCAATCAAACAAAGCACTTACTTCCTGAAAAAAGGTATTATGGCTTTGGCTCTCTCTTGCTAGTTGCATATTTTTGAAATTCTTATTTATTTTCATCATTTTAGACATTTTTTTAATCTTTTGAACAAATCTTTTTGTTTTTCGAATTCGTCTCATCATCAAGACGATTTTGATAAATCAAAAAATAGTATTTTAGACCAAATATGAACAAAGTCCCAAAAAAAAAAAATTCAAAACTTATCCTAAATAGGGCTTCTCACATCTCTGTGACAAATATGCAATGACTTCAAAAGGTTGAGAATTGCAGATATTGTTATCTTTTATTTAGGATTTAATTTGAACAAATTTAGAATTTATGTGTTTGACATTATTAATAATGAATTTTTTATGCAGCGATCACAAGATATAAACTTTGTTGAATACAATTACACAAGCTTATGTATTTACATGTTAATTTGTCAAAACAATAGTATCAATATATTAAATTCACCCTCGTTTGGAAAACCGACTTAAAACCAGTTTTTTAGGTTTTTTGGCTTTTTGTCTTAAAGCTCAAAAAGTCAAAAAACCTAGTTTTTCAATCCCTAACTTTTACCCAATTGGTTTTTTGGGTTTTTAGCTTTTTGACTTTTTGATAATGATTTATAATTTTATCATTTGGCTTTAGGATGAAGGGCAATCTTGAAATTTTATATTTAAGTTATTTGGCTTTTTTGGTAACTTAAAAGTCACAAGTTGACCAACTAAACGAACTTTTGACTTTTTAACTTAAAATGACTTAAAGTTAAAAAGTTGGTTTAAAACCATATTGCCAAACGAACACGAAGATTCCTACTTATGATTTGAGAGAAGTTCAATTTACAATTTTTTTTTTTTGGAGAGTTGGGGTAAGACAGTTTAATTCACTTTTTGGTATTTTAGAAAATTTGTTAATTAATATAAAGTTATTAATCTTATAAAATTAGTAAAATTTTAATTGCATCTCCAAAAATCTTGAAGTCCCACTTATCACAGCATACTCCCTTACTTTAATTTCAACTCCAAAATTATTGAAGTAATAGTCAAAAAGAACTCATGTTTGAAAGGTGATGCTTTTTGGGTGATGTTGGAACAAAGCAACTCACATGGAGCCAAAGCCATGATACCTTTTTTTTGTCAATTTTTTGGTTCTAGAGGAAAGTGCTTGGTTTGATTAGCTCTTTGAGAACTAATAAAGCCACCTTTCCTTCCATTAGTGAAAATGACTACTCTTATAGCCTTAATTCTCAATTAAAAGTAATGTGATTTAAATGTATTACAAACTTAATATAAAATTGATAAATATATATATATATATATATATTAAATATAATAAGATACTTTTTTTAAAGAAAAAAAAAATCTTCACACAATAAAAAAAAACTCCCCATATAAGAAAAAAATCAAACCTCCACATGTGGAGGACTATAATCCACAAGCTTCTGTATAATGAGACATTATTAAAATACACTAAAAAGTCTAACAAACAAAAGCCAATGAATTGATCATCATGAATCTCATATTTCTGCCTTTCTTTCCCAACTAGTTAATATTAACTATGGCATTACTAGCATTGATTCATTTGTAAGTGGTTGTAATTAAATTTGTACTTACTATTTGTGCACATAGTATGCACAAATGAATTGATCATCATAAATGTCATATTTCTGCATTTCTTTCCCAACTAGTTAATATTAACTATGGTATTACTAGCATTGATTCATTGGTAAGTGGTTGTAATTAAATTTGTGCATACTATTTGTGCACATATTTTTTTGCAAAAAAATATATTTTTTAGGAAGTGGGTGCATTAAATTACTATAATGCCCCCAACATGCAACATATTAATAACTTGTGATGTACTTCCAAACCTCCTGAGCACACTACCCTTAGTTGGAAGCAACATTTGCCATTTGTTCAAGAATCAACTTCAACACAGGTTCATCAGTTTTTTTTTTTCTTTTTTGATATTTCAATGTGTTCGGAACAATGTACGTGTTCATCAACTAATTTTTAATAGATTAATTCTAGATGTTCAATTAAAATTGTAATTTCTTGGTAATTTTGTGTAAAGATAACCTTCAATCACTTAAATTCAAGGACAATCTACTTATAATACCATGATGAGATTTTGTGGTACTAAGACAAAAAAAGAAACCAATAAGGATTATGTTTTGATAATCTCCTCCTCCTTTAAACAAAGAAAAACTAGTATCAAGTCCTTATGAGATAAAACAATTACAACTTTCGCAATTGTCTGGTGGTGTTGGGGCTCTATAGAGCCCACTTCAATCTCATGTTGAACCACTGTAATTTTTTTTTATGACTAGAAATTCAGTGTTTTATTAAGATACCGGACAGCGGCCGCAAATTTAAGTTGATTACATTTTCTCTTTTTACAAAACGACAAATCAAATAACTGTCAGTCATGGTCCTGGCAAATTGATTATTGGTATAAGAGTTTTGTTACAAACGCATACGCATACAGGCTCTTTCACAAAACAAAACCCATCTCTTTCCCATTTTGTAAACGGGGTTTGTGCAAGCATAGCCTAAATCTCTCTATTTTCCCCCCATTTCTCCGCTCTTTATAATTATCCAAACAAAAGTGGTTAAGACTTAAAATTTAGGAATTTGCTCCATCCTAGGTAGGGATGGCAATTTTACCCTGCCGATCCCTCCTTTTCCCGTCCCGTTTTGTGCGGGTTTTCTCCGCACCTGTTAGGTGACGAGTAGATTGCAGTATTTGCAATTCTTGCCTCATTTTTTTTTCATTCCGCTCCCGATTAGATAAATTAAATATATTTAAAGAAAAATTACAGGAACACCCCCTACAATATTCCCGTATATCACTTAACCCCCCTGAATTAAAACACGTACAAAGTGGCCCCCTACACTATTTGTTTGTATCATTTTGTCCCACTCCGTTAGGGAGTATTTATGTAATTTTAATTAATAGTTAGAGAGGCAAAGTGATACAAACAAATAGTTAGGGGGTCACTTTATACGAATTTTTAATTCATGGGTTAAGTGATTTACGAGAATAGTGTATGGGGTGTTTTTGAAAAATGAAATGAAAGGTCGAGATTAAGTATCTGTTGGGGGCGGCCTGGCTCGAGCCCGACCCAACGGCTAGTTTTTATTTTATTTTTTAAAATAAATTTTTTCTATAAATAGGGTCCTTACTTTTTCTAATTTCATTCACAAATCTCTATACTCTCTACTCTGTAATTAATTAGTGAATTGGTGATATTCGGATTCGGTGATATTCAGGTTTGGTATAACTGTTAGCGAATCAAGGAGTGAAGATCAAGAATCAAGATCAAGATGAAAATACAAATCGATCGAGATCAAGATTAAATATCAGAGTTCTTTAATTTGGTTTGTTTTATTTTCTGCAATTTAATTTATTTTTTACAATATTTAATTTTTTTGAATACATTTTTTTAATTTTAATTAACTTCTTTAAAAAATTAAATTTTATTTCTATTTAAAATTTTAATTTTAATTTACTTTTTTCTACTCTCTCTACTCTCTATTCTCTAATTTTATTTTGTTTTAAAAAATTATAAATTTTTATTTTATTTATGCATCCAGATATATGTTCCGTTGATGAAGAAGATGATATTTTTATATTTTTACCTAATGGTTCTAATTCCACTCTTATTCCTACTAGTTCATCAACATCTGCTACTACATCTGTATCTGTAGGTTCATTTAGCAAAAATATTTCAAATGTGTGAAATTTTTTTATAAAAAATACTGATTGTACCGTAACTGTTAAAGAAAAATGTAAATTTTATTATAAATTTTTTTTAGGTAACACATCGAGTGGCACTAGTCACTTATGTAGATATTCTAATATTCACATATAAAATACACATTTTAATCTCACAACACAAATGCAAGTAGGGTAGGGGTCTAACTAGTAATATTATTAATTTTTTTATATTTCTACCAGCGCACAAAATTATGTTGTTGATTATATAATAGAACAGGAACAACTATTTTCAATAAGTGAACAACCGGTATTTGAATATATAATACATGGTGCATTTTTTCCTCAATTTTATCATTTTTCTAGAAAAACTACTAGAAATAGAATTTTATAAAGATTTGATGAAATTAAAATTGAGTTGGTAGATTTATTTACAAATCTAACAGAAAAAATTTGTTTAACTTCTAATTTATGTACTGCTAGAAATATTACAGAATATCAATGTATTACGGTACAGAATATCAATGTATTACGGCATATTTTATAGATAAAAATTAAAATTTATGCAAATGAATTTTTTTATTTAAAATTATAGAACTTTCCTATACCGATCATTATTTAGACGTAGTTATTAGGTAAGAACTAGTTTCGTAAGGTATTATATCAAAAATATTTTTTATTACTTTAGGTGGTATTTCTTGTAATAATGAATGTGTTAACTATTTAAAACATAATTTACAAGTTCTATTATTTGATTCTTTATTTTATATTATTTGTTCGGCACATATTTTAAATTTAATTGTTAAAGAATGACTTAAATATTACAAAGAATCTCTTGAACAAATTAAGTTAGCAATAAAATGTATAAATAATAGTGTAAGAAGAGTTGATATACATAGAAAAATATGTCAACAAGAAATTATAAAACTTAAAAAATTATAATATGATGTAGAAACAAAGTGAAACTCGATATATAATATGTTACAAGTAATAATAAAATAAAGAAAAGCAATTGATATATTTTTTGAAATAAATATGGAAACACATTTTACTCCACCGATGCCTAGTGATTAGGATAATTTAAATATATATAAAAAAAATTATAAAATTTTTGATCAAGTTACAAAATTATTTTTTTATATTTACACTCCTACTACTTTATTAATTTTACTGTAATTAAAAAAAATAACCTCAATATTTGATGAATTTTTAATTAATGTAAATTATTATTAGATGATATTTAGTATGAAAGATAAATTTGATAAATATTATGATAAAATAATATATATTTTTGGAATAGTTTCAATACTAGATCCTATGAATAAAAATATTAGTTTATAGTATTTTTTAAAAATTATTTATGGTAATGCAAACCAACTAGAAGTAATAAATAAAATACTTAAAAATTCATATGATGAATATAAAACTAATATAATATCTCAATTAACACAACTCACGGTTAAGACTTTATCTCGAAATCATAACGATGATTGGTCTATAATAAGAATTAGAAGACTTTATAAAATTCAAGGGAATTTTATAATAGAACTCCAACGTTATTTTGATACTGTATAAAATTTAGATGAAGATAATTTTGATATTTTAGAGTATTAAAAACAGCACGAGGTGCCGTGACCAGTATTGTCCGCAATAACTCGTGATATGCTTGTAGTTTCTGTCTCTACAGTTGCTTTGGATACAGCTTTTAATGCAGGTGAACGAGTGCTGAACGACTACAAATCTAGACTAACTCCGGAGATAGTACACGTTTTAATGATTGCATGCGACACAATTTACGCAACAAAAATTGTGTCAATAAATGGATGAGAATGAAAGACTATAAGCAAACTTAGAAACTATAACCTTTAGAACGCCTGAAGAATTATCAACCACAGACTAATTTTTATTTTTATTTTTTGAATATGTAAATGTTATTTTTTTACATTTATAATTTTATATTTTATTTGTAATGTATTTTAATTAGAGAATAATATAAATAATTGTTGAATTTGTATGTGCCAACCTAATTGGGATGTACTTGATCTATAATGATACAATTTCGCTATTTTTTGAAAAGTGTACAATACACTTATAATGTATAAAATATAATATAATTGTTAAAATTTAATTTTTAATTAATAAAATTTATATTACATTTTATTATTTTAATTGTTTAAGTTTATTGCATTTAATTGTTAAACTTATAATAATATAAATTATAAACTTATAAATTAATAATAAATTATAATAAACTAATAAACAAATAAAATATAAACTTATATTATATACTAATAATTTATAAACTTATAATAACTAATAAATTAATAATAATACATTATAAACTTACAATAATATAAACTATAAGCTTTCAAATTAATATTAAACTTATATTAAGTAAACTATTAAACTTATAATAAATTAATAATATAAAGTTATAAACTATAAACTTGTAAAATAATAATAAATTTATAAAATATAAACTTAAAAACTAATAAACAAATAAAGTATAAACTTATAGAATAATAAACTTAATAACTAATAATAAATTATAAATTATCAAAACTACTAAATTAATAAATTAATAATATATTATAAACTTATCAACTAGAACTAATAAAATATATGGTAAATTACACCGACCTCCCATGAAATTCACGAAAATATCAACCACATCCTTTGTAATTTTTGAAATATCACTAACCTTCTATCATATTTAGTTTTTGCATCAAATTAGTCTAACTGTTAAATTTTCGTTACTATTTTTACGGAAACCACCAAAATCGTCTAAAATCAGAGGGGAGGGAATGTTAGGGTAGAGAGAGGAAGAAAAAAAAAAGAAAAAGAAGAAAAGTCCAGGCGCCGCACAAAAAACCAACAAAAATTAGGATTTTTTTTACTTTATCTCTTTTTTTTCTTCCTCTCTCTACCCTAACCTTCCTTCTCCTCTGGTTTTGGACGATTTTGGTGATTTCGTTAAAATAGTAATGAAAATTTAATGATTGGACTAATTTGATGCAAAAAACTAAATCTGAAAGAAGATTAGTGACATTTTAAAAACCGTATAAGAGGTGGTTGATATTTTTGTGAATATCATGGGATGTCAGTGTAATTTATCTTAAAATAAACATCATAATAATAATAAGTAAACTTATAGAATAATAAACTTATATAACTAATAATATATAACAAATTAAACAAAAAAATTAAAAAATAAAATAAAATAAAATAAAAGGCCGCATAGCCTGCCCGTGGCCTTGGTCTAGATTCGAGCCCAAGGCCTGAGCTCGAGGTCCTACCCAAGCTCAGGACCCGTAAGGCTTGGGCCAACCCCGGACAAAAAGTTTGGCCCCGCTCGGCCCAAAGTTTGGCACGAGCTCATTGGGTTCGGGTCAGGACGGTTCGGGCCAAAATTACACCAACAAAGTTCATACGATACTTTATCTCGATTTTAATTGGACCCCACTAGTAGAATGTGGAATTAGTTGCCTATGAATTAGTTAAAATCTAGGTAAACAAACCCAAATACTTTAAAATATAATAATAATAATAATAATATTAATAATATTTAGAGTGAACACTTTTTTCCTTTTCAAATCACTCAATATAAACAAGCTGTTCGTGTCCCATAATTAGCGCGGTTTAGAAAGACATCTCGTATAAATGAAAGTTTCAAAAGGTAAACGGCTGTTAACGGTCAAAAAACGCGCCAAAGCATGACTTCAAATTCAAAGATTAATGGCACCGCATCCTCTTATCTCTCACCTTTGCTTCACACAACTCCTATTTTTCTCACCAAAGCCTCCATTCAGGATTCTCCTCATTCACGCCTTACCCCTCTGCACAATTGCTACCGTTTCGGGAAACCAAACTTCTCCCGGCAGGAGAAAAACTTTTTCACATATATTTCAAGATTGCTCCGATCGAAGAGCTCTCAATCCTGGTAAACAAGCCCATGGTCGTATGATTGTATCTGGGTTCGAACCCACAACCTTCGTTACCAACTGTTTGATGCAATTGTATATAAAATGCTCCAGTTTAGATTATGCTCATAGGGTATTCGACCAAATGCCTAAACGAGACATGGTCTCTTGGAATGCCATGGTATTCGGTTATGCCAGTTGTGGAAATATGCCAGTAGCGCAAGCCATATTTGACTCGATGCCGGAGAAGGATGTGATCTCGTGGAATTCCCTAATTTCGGGATACCTGCAGAATGCTAACCATCCGATGTCGATAGATGTGTTTTTGCAAATGGGAAGAGCATGTATAGTTTTGGACCGTACAACTTTTGCTATTCTCTTAAAAGCATGTTCGGCTTTAGAGAACTACAACGTAGGGATTCAGGTTCATGGGATTGCAGTCCGCATGGGTTTTGATTATGATGTGGTAACTGGAAGTGCAATACTAGACATGTATGCTAAATGTAAAAAGTTGAGTGAGTCATTACAGTTTTTCCGTGAGATGCCTGAAAAGAATTGGGTTTCCTGGAGTGCTGTAATTGCAGGTTGTGTCCAAAATGAGGAGCTTGTGGGTGGTTTGGAACTTTTCAAGGAGATGCAAAGTGAGGGAGTTGTGGTAAGTCAATCTATTTATGCAAGTGTTTTCAGATCCTGTGCAGGCTTATCTGCAGTAAGGTTGGGTTCTCAATTGCATGCTCATGCATTGAAGACTGATTTTGGATCTGATACAATAGTAGGAACTGCAACTGTGGATATGTATGCGAAATGTGACCATTTACTTGATGCTAGAAAGCTATTTAACTCATTGCCAATTCATAATCTGCAATCTTACAACGCAATAATCGTTGGGTATGCTCGAAGTTATCAGGGCTTTGAAGCTTTCAAGATGTTTTGGTTTTTGCTGAAATCTGGGCTTGGGTTTGATGAGATAAGCTTCTCTGGTGCATTTAGTGCTTGTGCAGTGATGAAAGGGTATTTAGAGGGGATCCAAGTACATGGATTAGCAATTAAGAGTTCATTTTGGTCCAATGTTTGTGTATCAAATGCCATTTTGGACATGTATGGAAAATGTGGAGCTTTGACGGAGGCTCGTTGCGTATTTGATGAGATGGAAAGAAGAGATGCTGTTTCTTGGAACGCAATTATTGCAGCTTATGAGCAGAATGGAAATGAAGAGGAAACTTTACACCTATTTGTTTGGATGCTCCGGTTGAGAATGGAACCTGATGAATTCACTTATGGTAGTGTTTTGAAAGCTTGTGCAGGTCAGCAGGTTCTGAACAGTGGCATGGAAATCCATAACAGGATAATTAAATCTGGGATGGGGTTTGATTTGTTTGTTGGAAGTGCCATTGTGGACATGTACTGCAAGTGTGCAAAGGGCGAAGAGGCAGAGAAGCTCCATGAAAGAATGGGAGAACAAACAATGGTTTCCTGGAATGCAATGATCTCCGGATTCTCACTGAATGAACAGAGTGAGGAAGCTCAGAAATTCTTTTCTCGCATGTTAGAAATGGGAGTCAAGCCCGATAGCTTCACTTATGCTACAGTTCTAGATACTTGTGCTAATCTGGCAACTGTTGGCCTTGGGCAGCAAATCCATGCGCAAATTATTAAGCACGAATTGCAGTCAGATGTGTTCATATCCAGCACTCTTGTTGACATGTATTCAAAGTGTGGGCACATGCAGGACTCTAGGCTAATTTTTGAGAAAGCACCAAAGCGGGATTTTGTTACGTGGAATGCCATGATCTGCGGCTATGCTCAGCACGGTCTTGGAGAAGAGGCGCTCAGGATTTTTGAGGATATGCAGCTTGAGGGTGTGAAACCAAACCATGCAACTTTTGTTTCAGTCCTCCGAGCTTGTGCACATATGGGGCTTGTTGAAAAAGGGTTGCATTATTTCCATGCAATGTTAAGCGACTTTGGATTAGATCCTCAGTTGGAGCATTACTCTTGTGTTGTGGATATATTAGGGAGGTCGGGCCAACTTAGTGGTGCTTTAAAGTTTATTGATGAGATGCCTTTTCAGGCCGATGATGTTATTTGGAGAACCCTTCTTAGTATTTGCAAGATGCACGGGAATGTAGAGGTGGCAAAACAAGCTGCAAATTCCCTTCTGCAATTAGACCCTCAAGACTCTGCTGCTTATATTCTTCTGTCGAATATATATGCTGACGCGGGAATGTGGGATGAAGTTTCAAAAATGAGGAAGATGATGAGGTACAGTGGGCTCAAGAAGGAGCCGGGTTGCAGCTGGGTTGAGGTAAAAAGCGAGTTACACATGTTTCTTGTTGGGGACAAAGCTCATCCAAGATGCAACGAGATGTACGAGAAACTGAATCTCTTAATAGTTGAGATGAAACGGGCTGGTTATGTGCCTGATACTGATTTTGTGCTCAAGGACGAGGACACAGGAAATGAGCAGCTAGAAGAGATCCTATCATGCATGTAAAATCTGAAGTTCGGTACACAGTCAAATTCAATTGACTACAATGGATTCGTCTAGTGGTTTAGGTTGGGCAGCTTTCACCCTGTGCCAACAATGCACAACCGGAAGCCATTCTCTGAAAAACAAATCATTTTACAGCGATAAATTTCAAGGAAATTTTTGATTTCATTGCAAAACTTACAGTTGTTGACGGTTTTGGTGTCAGATTGAGGCATGACAAAGAAAGATTCAAGACAAAAGATAGCTGAGTTGTTTGGGATTTCTCATAGATTTTTACGAAATTGCTAGTGTGTTCAGAATGAGAAGCAAAATTGTGTTTAGAATGAGAACCAAGTTGGGTATTGGTTGTGGGAATGGCATGACCTTGGATGCTGGAAATGTGAATCCGAGGTTAAGGTTTGGTTGGTCCCAGAACGGCAAAACCTCCGCACAGAAGCATTCCAAATTGGCAGGACAAAACTTGGGTTCTTTTTTTTTGCTTTTCGGTTTCTCTAGAATGAGAGCTAGAAAGAATTTCTTCAGTTTGCAGTGAGAAATGCATGGTTAAGCAACCAGAGAAGCTGCAAGTCGTGGCCCTTTTCGATCAAGTCTTGATGTGATCAAAGAATTATTGGTGGTTTGATTGTTTGGCCGAAAAAATGGGAAAAGAAACAAAGAAAGAAAGAAAGAAAGCATAAGGGCTGAATCTTTAAAAGTGTTGATTTATGGGATGGAAAATGGTTGATTTTTCTCAGATAAACTCAACTTTAGAAGCCTTTTGTGACAACTATATGGACTTGGAAACATGGATCCTCTTTTCTAGTTGATTGTTCTCATATATTTTTAAGATTGCAAATACCAATAACTTAAATCGATCATTGTTTACTAGTAACCAATTTTAATAGGGTTTATGAATTCAAGGGAGCTGGGTGACTATATTATAATAGGGTTTATGAACTCAACTTAATAGGGTTTATGAAAGTTGTTTACTTGTAACCAATTTTAATAGGGTTTTTCTTTTTCTATTGCTAAAATGGAAAATTTCATATAGATTGAAAACGGCTACATTTTGTTGATTATCAGTGGATAAGGGAGCTGCAGTTAGTGACTATATGAAGATTGAAAACGGCTACACTTTTTTTGGATATTGCCTTCCATAGAAATTTGAAGGATTGCAAGGTGGGAGAGTTTATGGCTATCTTTGGCATGTGTCTCCTTTGGAAACGAGAGTGGATTCTCGTTATGGTATGAATCCAAATTTGGTAAATTTGAGGTAAACTCCTACTATAAAGCCTTGGTGAAGCACGGAGACCCTTCGTAGCTTGTTTGGTTAAAGATGACCTACTCAAAAGAGGATATGTGGTTTGGGATTGGTTCTTCCAATCAAAGGAACTCAGGTAATAAACCACTTTAGGCTTACTATGGAGCTTGGTTTCAATTTGTGCTTCTTTAGATTTGATCAATTTTACTTAAACCTTTCCTCTCTTGCTTTGATTTAATTTTGTTCCATTTTTTCTATGATGAGTATGTTTTAGTTGGTTACACAGTACCTCCTCTCCTAACTGGTTGCAAATGTCTGCCCCATGCGCTGTCTCTACCCCATATAAAGTACTCCCAAATCTCCCAATAACAGGGCTGGTAGCCCAAATATCCAGCCCCATTGCCATCCCTGAAACGGCATGGTATGGTGTTTGATCAACTGGAAAGGAAAAGCAATAAAGAAATGAGAAGCATAAAGAGCAAGTTTGGTAGAAAAGTTGGTTCAAATTCTCTGTTTATGCCTGAAGTGCTGTGCTCATATTGCTCTCAAAGCAACTGTAATACTTCCCACAAAATCATGATTAAAAGCTTAACTTGTGTTTGTCAAGCTCCATCCCCATCCCATCCCTCAACC
>JAOTRH010000001.1:23513085-23542915 GCA_034768845.1 Heliamphora exappendiculata
AGATTTATGTAATTTGTTGAAAGCTTAATAAAGATGTATTTTCTAGATCTCCGAGCATGTATTTTATGTCGGCGTTGGAAATTCTCCCAACAATTACTTCAATTTATTCACATTTTACAGATATAGAAAAAACTGCGACATTCCCTCGCCCGCTTCCCTTTCTCAAAATTTCTCAAAATTCTCATTTCCAAGATTGCATTTGATTTGAGCCTTTTTTTTTATCCACCGTTTTTCTTGCAATAAATTAAGCATTACACATGCATAGTGTGTGCCACCAATGCTAGTGTGTGTGCGCGCGCGCGTGCGTGCGTAAGAGAGTTTTTTATGTTATGAGGAGAAACACAGCCATAAACATCAATACAAATCAACAATAAACTTGTATACGTGGTTCAGAAAATGAATGATCAGAATTACCCAACTCAAAACTTGCAATCCGGATGAAGAAATTTCCGGAATCAATTTCTCCAGGAGAAATAGGGAGCGCGGGGAGGGGAGGGAGAGACGGGACGAAACATAAGAAAACCGGGCGAGAAAAGCCATGAAATTACAAATGATCGGTGTACATCGTACCTTCGAGAAACTTCGCAGCGGTAGAGGAAAGGGGAAATGTAAATTTTGGAATTTGGAGTAACAAATGCGAATTTTGGGAGTTAATAAATGCGAAGAAATACACACCCTATTGTTAAATTCACGCATAAAATTATTTCCTGCTCCATTTTTATACGTTTTGTCTTATTATGTATGATTTTTTTTTTCAGATAATGTTTCTGCTCAATTATACTGGTTTTCTGCGCCCCTTATAACAAATAAGGTAAAACTAATATTTATTTATATTATTTTAAATTTTTTATTCTATTTTAATTATATAAAATAAATATTTTTAAAATATAAATATTCATATAAAATATTTTTTAACATAATAAATTTAAAATATTATATATATTTTTATTTAATTTTAGTACTAGTGTTTTGTCCTCGACTATTTTTATTTATTATATATCTATAACTTTTATTTTTATTTTTATGGTAAACCTTAAAATTTAATTTTCAAATATTCTTACACCCACCATGTTTTTCTGTTACTATCTTGATATTTTCTCTCATCCTCGAAAGGGATGAAATACCTCATCCCAACCCTATTTTATCCCATTACTGTCTGTGGACTTTAATCTTCAAAATCCCAAAATTTCTCTACCAGCACTATTCTCGATGTTGGCTACCCCGAACACCATTCACCACCACTCAGCCTCTTTGTGTCACCTCTCTCTTTCCTCTCCCATTGCTGCCGTCACCCTCCACAATGACCCAAAGTCCTGCCGAACCCGCCGCTATAGCCTATCGATCCCTTCCCCTCAAAACCCTAATCGCCCCCTTCCTCTTATGTCTACATCACCTCTCTCTCTCTCTCTCTCATTTCCTATTTATGTGCACCATCTCCCCCTCTTTCCTCTCTCTTATCGCTACCTTCAACCACCATTCAAATTACCATGGTCAAACAATTGGCTTCTGTTCGAATTACCTTGGGTGAATAAATGAAGATCGAATAGCGTTGGGTTACTGAACACCCATCATTAGGTTTGGTGTTAGGCCATTGAACACCTTCTTTCGTTCAAGCTATAGTTCAAGAATAGTGGGTCACAATCTGGGGGAGAGAGAGAACGGCAAAGGCATAGAGAAGAAATGGAGGAGTGAGGGACGAATGGAAGAGTAATAGAAGGAGAAGAGGGGAGCAGCGAAGAGAATAGATGGAGAGAGGGTGCAACAGAGAGAGGATTAAAGGAGAGCATGAGAGATAAGAGATGAAAAAGGGTGGGGCGGTGGTAGAGGTGAGGTGGCAATGGAGTAGGAGAGGAAAGGGATAGAGATAGAGAGATTAGGGAAGAGAGAGGGTGGAGGCGACGATGGGTAGGGTTCGAGTTACTGGCTAACAGAGCGGGATCATAATACCTTATCTCACAATAATGAAAAATAAAATTTTAATTTAGTATATAAAAAAAATATGTGGACTATTACTAATATCATTGTTTAAGTATTTTAAGTCATGTTATTAAATTTTTTATTTAAATTATTAAATTAGTAATTTATTTAATATCGTTATAAATTGTATCAGAATTTAAGTTGTTGAAAAGAGCTTGATGGTGCAAATATTTATATTAATATAGATATTATTGTATTTTTTTTTTACTAATTCATGCTAGTATAATTAATTTTATGTAAATTTTATTTTTTATATTATAAGAATTAAATTAATGATTATGATAATATTTAATAGCTTGGATTGCAATTAGAAAAATTGGGTTCGAGCATGTGAATATAGTTTGAAAATGGAAAGAAAAGCTCAAATTTTAACTCTTCAGTCATTGGCCTAACTTGGGTTAGCACCGAAGGTATTATTTTAGTATTAGAAGTATTATAGTTCATGTAATTAAAACTCTCATTTAACATAGCATTGAAGGTTGGAGCGTGATAGCTGACGGTTCCATTCAAGACGTTTAGAGGATTTTGATCATTGTAATTTCTCTTTATTAATCGTCATATATCTATACTATATTGTTGGGATTAAAAACTAATATTCTAAGATTATGTCTATAATTTGATTTAAAAATCAATTCGGACGGACAAGTGTTAAAACGTGCTTTAGATTAATTTTTTTAGATATCAAACAATCAAAAATAAAATCTGATATAATTCCAAATGTTAGTTTATAATTATATTTGTCAAAGATTGGTTGGATTAATTCTGTTTGTGTCAAATTTTCTAATCAAGCTTTCAGATGTATTTTCGAATGCAAAACACGATTGTAGTGTGTGTTACGTTTTTGTGTTCTTAAAAACCCTTGTTGACTAGATTTAATTTCTCAAAATTTGTGAAAACCCTAGCCTCTTAGCCAACTAAATTAATAATGAATTTATGATTTATAGCTGCATATATATAGATTATAACAAAAACTTGTGGAGTAAATAAAACGTGAACTTCTAATATAATTATAAAATTCAATCTCAACCTATAAGTAATTTCATAAAAATATAAATTATAATTTATTCCATTAAAAAATTATAATTGCACTTCCAACCTTATTATCAAAATCGAAATATTCTATTTCTTATTATTAAATGCTTATTTATTCTCTCCACGTTTAAGATTATATATACCAATTGGTTAAATTAAATTACTGATAATTATATTTAATTAGCTTCTTCGAAAAAATTTTAAGACTTTTCGCTTAATTTATTTGACGAGTTGAATTATAAAATCCACACGTGGAGTGCGGTTCGGTCAAAACTTATAAGTTTGTTTAAATGAGTATCATCAATTCCGTTCACGGGACTTGAATTTCGTCAATAATTAATATTCACCATATAATTAATACCGTTATCTAACTCACCAGGATTATAGACACGTAAAAGATGACACCCTTTAATGAATCAAAATAACGAATATTAAATATACGTGTGTAACAATTATTTTGGGATTAAGAGTATACATACTCATAATAACCATTAAGTATAAATAAATTTATATAGTCAGTATAAAATTAAATATCTCAACGCGGTCCTCTTCAATACACACAAAGTGTACTAGCACAATGAGTCAGTATAATTGTCGAGACAATTAATGTTCTTCGTAATCAAGACAGATCTACTAAAATATTGCGTTACAGTCGTACCGATTGTGTGTCAACTTTTATTTAAGACCGTAAATCATAAATTTATATTATATAATAACCGATAAGCTGGTATTATGTGTGTAAATCGAATTCTATACATCAAATTAAATACTATATAAAATAAAAAATACATATAAATAATATTAAATAAATAATAAAATGCATACATTATTCATTAAGATTCTCAAAAAATAAAAAAATTAATTTTATTAATAAATAAAATTAAATACTAAAACTAAAATTATGATTTTTAATAACTCTATCACTTTTTATTTTTCTTTAATCTTTTCATTTTTAAGTTGAAGTAATTACTACCATATACATAAATATTTATATTATGTTTTTATTATTTCTTCATAAAATTTGATATCTCATTTTAAAAAATGATTGGTCATTAATTAGTTATTTTAAATTATGCCAAAAAATCAAAAGTTCAATGCTTAAGTTATTCATTTTTTTCATCATTTTTAAACATACAACAAAATAAATGCTTAAAGATTTATTTTGATACCTTAATAAAATCAATACACATATCTCTTAAATTCTTTAATTAAGATGACCATATTATTTAGAATATCTTTATTTTGAAAATTTAGTGAAAGATAAATAACTCTTGTATATTTTATAAACTAAAAATTATATTTAACATTCTACCAGAAAAAATGCAATTAATCTAGGCATTTTCTTTTGAGAAATTTAACATAAATTTATACTTTTTTTTATAAGCCTGACAATATATACTATAATTATTTAATGACGTTCAGAGTAATAAATTTTATAAAGTTTCTTAAGTTGCATTACTATCAAATTTAGAAAAATCTAAACATTATTTAAGTGCAGTAAGAGTTTGACTAACGTGATTAATACTATTTATTATTTTTATTATATGCATAGTATGAGTTAATTATTAGTATGCTATATATATATATATATATATTATTAATAGTATATAAGTGGCTTAAGGTGTTTGATGGCTTACATTTTTCTTTTCTTTTTTTTGCCCATTTTATTACTTTCTTTTTACTCAGTGTCTTTTTTATTTGAATCGTAATTATGCGTTAACATTTGGGCATTTCCGTCAGCTAAATGCATTCTCGTAAGTTTCCAAATGAAATGTCGAACCTGATTCTCTCGGCGCCCTTCTCTCTCTCTCTCTCTCTCTCTCTTGACCCGACGCCCTTCTAAAGCAGCCGTCATGATTCCATCACCGCACCACCATCCTGAAGCAGCCATCCTCACGCCGCAGTCATAACGCCGCCGCTCAGTTGTCGCCGCCCTATAGCCGCCGCTCTGCCTCCGCAACGCCGATGAACTTTGGATTCGCCAACAACTGAGTAAGCAATATGTTTTTCTCTATATTTTTTGTCCGATCTTTATTGTTTTTTGGTGGATCAACATTTCTTGGATTAATTTACATTTCTGATTATCAGTCCGTATAGATTTGCGACAATCTTGGCTCTCGGTTTCTATATTGAAACTTACCTTGAGATTTTGATTTTCCAACCTAAACTCTCTGTTTCTATGTATTTCAAGTTACCTTAGATTTTAGTTTTCCCAGTCATTTAGGTAAATCTGCTAATTCTTCAAGTTTGGTTTCTCTTTCTCCCTTTGTTATTGTTTGTTTTTTATTTTTAATTGTTATTTCTTTAGATCTTCACTTTCCATCTACAAGATTTTGTTGTTCGTCTTTTCTTTCATTAGAGTTGAAGATCTAAACAAGCCATGGCCAATAATTCTCTGGTTGCATGATGGACGAGTAAGTTTTGCTAATTCTTCAGGTTTGATTTTCTCTTTCTTATTTTGTTATTGTCTGATTTTTATTTTGGTTTTATTTTTAATTCTTGTGTTTTTATATCTCCACCTTTCCTTTGCAATATTTTTGTTGTTCGTCTTTGCCTTCAACAGAGTTGAAGATCCAAATAAGCCATTCGTCTTTGCCTTTAAAAGAGTTGAAGATTCAAACAAGCAATGGCCCATAATTCTCTGGTTGCTGGGTGGAGCAGTAAATATTGCTACTTTAAATCTCTCTCTCTCTCTCACACACACATATATATATATATAAAATACAATATATTATAATATAATAGTATGGGACTGCCAGAAAAGATTATTATAATCCCAATAATCCTCTATAGAACTGAAATTTGTTAATTTTTTCTAAGTTCAGCCAGTAGAATTTGATTTGAAACAAATAGGGGGCTTCAAGAGTTGGAATTGGGAATTTGAAGAGGTAGGACCATTGGACACTGATTTGAAGCCTAGGAATTCAACTAGGTTGCTAAAGGTTGATCTCTTATTTGTACTAAGTAACTTGATTTCAGTAAACTGAATCATCATCAACTAAGAAGTGAAATTAGCAATTTTTGTTTTGTCTTTTTGGTTTTAGGGTATTGATTCTTGTATTTAAACGTTTTGGTGATGTATAGGATAGTCATGAACTTTTGAGCTTTATACATTATGCATGTCTAGGAAATAAACAGAATTGAGGCCTATAAACAAACCAAATAAGATCCTCATGAGCTTATTGCTGTCTAGAAGAAGCGTTTTTTGGTAACCCCTTCACCCATCTCTTAGTAAACAATGGCATTATGTTTAAAATTAGTAAAGATTGCTTTAATATACTAGCAGTTGAAGTTCACTTTGTTCATTTCATTGCGAGATAAAATAAAGATCTAGCTTAATCCCTGCTTGGAAATGTGGCCATGAGTTTCCTCTTCACAGACCTCTAGAATACAAGTCAAGTCTTCAGCCTTTTGGAATATGTGGTAATTCTGGTAGCTTTTTGTAATTGCATTTTTTGGTAGCCTACTTCTCCATTAAGCTTCATATCCTCGCTGCACTTATCCACCATATGTACAAAGCTCGTCCTCATCCACTTTTCTCTTGAAACGTCTCAACATATGCATGACTTTGCTTTGATCCATCAAGTTTGCTTTTTGCTTTTCTGTACAACATACAAGGGTGCTTAATATGTAAAAGTAAGTTCTTTTGGTTAGGAATTTATACTTGCTACCTTTGAATTTTCTCTACGAAAAGTAAGTTCTTTTGACACAATTTTATATACATATCCGTACACCTTGCAATGCTCTTTCAACACTATTATATTTTCTCAATTCTTTTTCTTTTTTCAATCGTCAACTTAGCCAAACCATCCAGCATATGAAAAGGTTTCTCTTTCCCTTTCTCTTCATTCAATGAATTGTTAGATCCATTGCCTTCTTCCTTCTTCTATATGTGAATTTCTAAAATTCCATACAAGCAACTGCTGAGAAATTTTACTCCACCCACTTGGATAATTAGCTTCTCCAACTCTGCCTTTTGAGCCTATCTCTAGGGCAAAAGAAAAAAATAATGAGATGTTGGTAGTTGTTGGTCTTTGTTATGTTTTGGTGTTTTTTTTTATGTTTATCATGAATATAAACTTTCCAAGAATCATTATTGGTTTAAGTCTTGGAGTTTTCATTTTAAATTTGTTTGTTTGCGGGTTGCCTCTTGAAATACTCTCAACAAGCCTCTATCTCCGAATGAGTTTACTAGATTTGTATGGGTTTCAAATTCGAAGTTTTTTATTCTTATTTTCATTTTTTTGGAAAATACAAGGTTCAAGAAATTAGTTCTATTGTTGTTAATAGGAATTTGTTCAAATCTTTGCAATGGCAACCTCATTTCAACTAAGCATTTATATTAAAATCTTTGTCTAGGAACTTCTAATATCCAATCGTCACCATGTTCAGTCATTATTAACATCTATGTAGTCATTTTTCTTATGGTTCATAAAGGCTTCTAATACATTTCCATTAGCAAGCTAACTAAAATAACTTACTGAAACAAAATTTGATTGTTGACTAGATTCAATATACTCGGGTTGGCATACCCTTAGGGAAGCCAATGTTTCCACCTGACTGGAAACCTGCTATCTCCACGATATGGGCATATATTTTTTCTTGAATTTGTTATGCAGAGACCCACGGAGACCTGTTGTCTCACCTTTTTCCTTCCCTTGTGTATTTGCTTGCTTTGTGCATAGAATTGTTTTTATAATGCTAAGGTAGTTTATGTTCAAAGGGATTTGGGCACCGGTTGTAAATAAGGTGAATTCTTTGATTTTGTTTGCTTTAACTAAATAACTTCAACTATTAATCGCTTTGTTTATTTATCAGTTCTTGCTTTGTCTTATCGGGGCTCATTTACGGAGAGGTACAATTTTTTGCCCTTTATGGCTTGTTTCGTTAAATTAATGGTCAAATCTTAGCTTTTTATTCTTTTTCGCTGCTACTGTTTAGAAGAAGAGTTCAAAATGGCTGCTCGTTTAAACTGGGATCTGACTAAATCATAAGATGTATCACCGATTGGGGGGGAACGGTTGGAGCACAAGAGCTTCAGGACTTTATTTTAACTTAGGTTGCTCTAGGCCAGAGGCAAACCTACGACAAAGTAACTCTTTCTTGAAACACTTTGGTGATAAATTCACTTACATAGGAACAGAGACTTTGTTAATTTACAGCTCATTTATCGTAAATCCTTTAATTCACTCCATATGATGGGGATGAAATTTCTAAAATGTATGCTTCGAAAAGGAGAAAAAAAGGAGCATCCATTTGGCAAGGCAATGGACTGATGGGTCCCACCATAGGTGTCACATGGTTAGAGACTATATTCGGATGTATTTGGGTGAACCCAATATAATGCAACTACTTAATTATATTTTACTTGATTAGGAGTACTTTGAAGTTATGCAGATCGGTGTTTGGGATCATTTGGTATTTTGGTGAGCGTCAAATGTGTTAGGTTTTGTTTCAGAGATTTCTCAAATTCTTTTCTTATTTGGATTGGATACATGGTCGTAATTGTTTTTGAAAATTGTTGTCCGAGTGAAAATTTGAGAAATCGTTGGTATAATTACATAGTTTAGGCATCTACATATATTAAACTATTACCCAAGTTATTTTATCAACTTTTCTGTAGACATTTTTGTTTTTTTGACTGGTGCGACTCCATTGAATTCTTTAAAGGGAGACTGTTAGAACGCCTTACAGAAATTCTAGGTTTTCTTCCATTCTTCTCTTATTTAATTTAATATTGAGTTGACAACCCTTCAAAACCCCAATTTATTTCTAAATCCTGCCGCTTTGACCCCCAATTGTATTACTCTAGCTTTCAAGACATAGAGTTTCTCTCTTGTATACTTCAACAGGGCTTCATTCAACATCAATATTGATTATAGATCTTCACTTGACATGAACCATCTCATTGAACTGAGCGGTACTTTCACCTACTTTGTGAACTTTGCAAGTCAGATAATACATTCCTGTTTTCATCCTTGTTGGTCTATTTATTTCCTTATAAGCTATAATGGATTTTGGAGATCAATTGTGATTAGGTTATGGCAAGTGAATTACATAACCTTATGTGTTGTGCTTTTATACTCTGTTTGATTTTCGTGATTCATCAAAAAAGAAAAAAAGAAAGAAAAGAGACTGTCTAATTTGCAACATTGAAAAGGTGTACGAGTACTTGGAATCTCATAAATAGTTTGGGTGGGAGTGATAGTTGTGAGTTATTAGTTTTTCTTTCCTTTTCCCTTAGTTTATCTGCATCCAAATGACGTGTTAGTGTAATTTCTGCTTGAGGAACTCCTTGTATGCGAACTCTCTTTTTGTCAGTCTCTAAGTCTTGTTCTTTACTTTAACGAGACCTTTTTTTCATCATTATTTTGTTTTCTATGTTTTCTCAAGTCTCTAATTGCGTGTAGTTCTTTGGACTGTAACCTTGATGGTAATGCAAATCATTTAGCAGCTTGATCAAGCAATACTGCTCCATACTGATTTATCTATTGTCTTCAACTCTTCAGTTGCATATGCAGACTGATGTTTTCAATACTGTAAGTGTGAGATTTGGTTTGGACAATTTAGTTTGAGTCATTGATTGGTTATGGTGG
Source organism: Heliamphora exappendiculata (assembly GCA_034768845.1). NCBI lineage: Eukaryota > Viridiplantae > Streptophyta > Magnoliopsida > Ericales > Sarraceniaceae > Heliamphora > Heliamphora exappendiculata. Next base: position 23,522,691 of record JAOTRH010000001.1, read on the forward strand.
ACCTTCAACATAACTGGTGGAATCATATGCATAAATGCATACATGTGTACATCAATTTGACTTGGCTCTTGGCTAAGATGGGAGCTTAATTGAAGTAGTGGATCATTGTCAATTTACATGAATTTGACGCCATACACTAATGTACTTGGCATCCATATTCACACAACCTTCAAACAAAAAATAATCTCCAAACCCAATTTTTTAATAAAGCGTTAGCTTCTGATTTGATTGCATGAAGAATGATCTTGGCTTGTGCTTTTGCTGCAGATCCAGATGTTCCACTGAAGACAATTGATCAAACCATGCGTCTTGGCTTAATCATATATTCTATATACACTCAAATTACATGTCTTGTAAGCAGAAAATTTAAAAACAATTGAAATTGTTGACGTTTAAATTACTGTAACTATTTTTTATTTTTTTTAAAAAGCCATCTTTATGGTTGTCACCCAGTGGTAACTCGAGAGATGGGTGAATTGGGTTGACAAAAAATAAAATAAAATAAATAGGTCTAATAAAACTTATTAATAAATCAAACCAATAAGATGAGATGCTCAAAACCTAGATATATCGATGAATTGTATAAAATATGATATCACAAAGACAGATAAGAGAAGAAAGAACAGGATTTATGGTAGTTCAGCTGTACTCCTAGTCTACATCGAGCCTAGAGTATTTTCAATAACTTCAAATATTTTTATAATTAGAAAGTTTTATGAGTACTTGCTAGACCTTTACACTAAGTGCTTTATCCAAAAAAAAAAACCAAAAAATCACAAGATTCATTACAAAAAACAGCCCCGGTTTGGGTCTTTAGTTTTTCTTGAGTTTCTTTACTCAAACTATTAGATATAAGAACAAGGGTTCAGTAATTCTTTTGCAGATGATGTGGAGGAGAAACAACATTAGAAGGGTGGTTGACCTTTATGCAGACCTATCAAGCTCTTTTGGTAAATCTGGAGAGGCTTCATCCGAAGGAGAATCCAATGGGACTACAAAATCGGATGAAAAAGGATACAATAAGGAAATTTGTTCCGAATGATTGATTAAACCAAAAGAAGATAAAAGGACATATTTTCTTGGTCTTTAGTTGTAATTTTTGTTTCAATTTTTTGCTCTATTTTTGCCTTTATCTTAATATTTTTCTCTATAACAGTTCAATATAGACACCACTGTTGCAATTTCATGCAACTGTGTATCTCATTTAAATTAAGCATACCAGTGTTTTCTAATTTTGATGTCAGCTTTTGTTCTATTAACTTGGTTATTGGTTTATTTTTTGGCACTCATAATTACTTTTTGGGTATTTCTTATAAAAAAAATCAATTAAAAAAAATACATTGAGAAGTTTGTAACTTATTATGCAAGACAAAATTAATTAGTAGCGCTGCAAAAAGTAAGGACCGTGCATAGCACGGGTGGTTTAACTAGTATATATATATATGGCGTACTTGTTTTGAGGAAAAAAAAGTCTGAATTAGATTAATAGTCCGAACTAAATTTGTGTCCTATATTTATTTGCATTTTTTTGTGTTTTGATGAATTATTCAGAGTTAATACATAATATTTTATATGAGAAATAAGTGTATGTGGAGAGAGCAGCGTGAGATAGAGGTGAAAGAGATTAGAGAGGCGAAGATTAATCTAAATGACCATTTCACCGTTTAATATTATTTTGTAGCACTTTTAGGTTTTGTTTTTTTTTGTTTTTGTGTGTGTGTGTGTGTTTTTTTTAGTTGAATTTTTTATATATTTATTTGTATTTTCTTAATTGTGCCATTGAGATTGTTATTAGTGACTTTATTTATTTATTTTTAAAAAAAATTTACATTTACTTTATTTATACCTTTTGTTCTATTTTTGCCTAAATTAATTAAGATTACGTTCTAATACCAATTTTTTACTTTACAATTTTACTAGTAATTTTTCTTATTTTTACTTTTCATCTCTTAGAAGATCTATTTAACATTTTTTTGGTCTTATTTGATTTATTAAATTTTCTGTTCTTATCTAAGGTTTTTTAAAATATTTTTTAATTTTATTTGACGATATTTCAATTATGTTTGCTAAATATTTGCACAGCCAAATTTTCCATTGAAAAGGTAAAATTGTCATTATGCTTAATAATATTTTTTTATTTCAAAAACAAATAAGGAAAGAAGTAAACCAATTAAGAGATACACCGCAAAAGATATCTAATCTTAAGATTATTAGTGATGAAAATTTTAATTATTTATAATTCTATCATTCAATACAAATATAACTATAATGTATAAAGAGTTGTTCAAAATATATTAATATCTGTAAAAATAATAAATTTCACATTAAAAAATATAATAATATTAAAAATATTTTATTCTCATCATCAATAAATGAGCAATAGTTAGCACGATCATATATATACATATAAGATTATTTTGTTTGTCAATGAAAAATTCAGGCTAAACTAGTTACACATAAGAAATATCTTATTTTTTATACAAATAAGATATTTTCAGTTATACATAAAAAAAAAAATCCTTTTCATAAAAATAAAATATTTTAATTACACTTAGAAAATACTTTACTTTCTAGCATAAATTATACATTTGTAATTACACATTGAAAAAAAACCTATTGTCATCCCAAACACATTATTTTTTTTTTGAATGAAATGCTATAACACATTTAATTAAAAATTATTAATTAAAAAGTTTACTTTACTCAAAAAAACAAAAAAACTTTATAAATATCCAAAATATTACAATTTTAAAATAAAAAGAAAACATATATTAAATATCTCAATAAAAAAAATAAAAAAAAACGACCATAAAAAATTATTCCAACAATCTAATCCCTTTTCCCCCTAAAAAAATAATCCTCTCTTTAAACCCCCCAAACATTGCCTTGTTGTTCCCCCCACACAATATATATATTGAATCTGTCATCATCAGCATTGTTGAGGTTGCCACCACTCGACAGGCCAAATCCATTGGCGGAGACGTCATTGGTGGTCCTCCGACCGAAAAATCAAAGAACACAGAGGAAAACAAAAGAAAAAACATCATCGATTCATAGTCGATCCACAGCATCGTTTTCGAAAGTACACTGATTCCACCAAACTGGAGAGGTCTCTGTCGTCGCTTGCCGCAATTGTTTTGTTTCTTCGGTCAATTCGTATATCAGAAATGTACGTACGCCGAACGCAGATTAATTGAACATTACGCGAAGCGATCTCTTTCGTTATATATCTCAGCCAAAGTTCAATAATTCGCAAAAAGAGAATCTTCGATTTGTGTGGGTCCTGGTTTCTGATTATTGGGGATTAACACTTTTCATCTTCGGTTGATTTTTGTTGACTTCAGAACTCAGATTCTATCGTTTTATTTGTGGGTTCCTGAATTTATTAACCGTTTCATTAGTTTCTGCTGCAATTTGTGTAAATTGATCGGTTTTATGGTTGCATGCAAACAATTTCAGGTAGATTTACCTGTTCGTTGCTTTTTTAGATTTCCACCCTTCTCTGGGAAGTTGGGCAATTGGGTTTGAGCGCCTTCTAATTTTAGCCTTGAAGCCTTTATTTTCGTTGTGATTCTCGTCATCAATTAGTTCCGATAAAGAACTCAATTGTTTTGGGAGACCTCTGTGATCTGTTTTTGTAATTTTTCTATCATGATTGGAAAATTCATGGATACTTCAGGTTGATCGAACTCTATCCATTCTTATTACAGATCGGGGTTTCAGTATGGCTGTTTGGGACTTTGAATTTATTTATCTTCTCGTTTGATAAAAAAAGAGTCTATTTTTGGCTTAATCTACCGAATTGCTTGTATTCTTAAATTTTACTAGTTTACAACTCAAAATTGATTTCATTTTACTGTATTTTTAGCACTGACATTGTACAGCTTAAGGTTTCCCACCTGATTCATAAGAGTTCATTTCCCCCCTCTCTTTGATACAGATTTTCTTTTGAGAATTAAATCCTAGAAGTTTGTGCTTTTTCGCATATAATTCATTAACTTTTCCTGGGGAGTTGAAATATATTGAGGATGACTATTGGAAACCTTAAGGCGGCGAAAGAGAAGAAGTCGGGAAAGAGCAAACAACTTGTTGATGAGAAAGCGCCTCTGTTGCCCACAAAGAAAGAGGAAGATGTTGGGTTTGATGAGTTCAACGTGGCTTCCTTTACTGGGGCAGTGTTTAATTTGTCAACCACAATTGTTGGTGCCGGAATCATGGGCTTGCCTGCAACTATGAAAGTGTTGGGTCTTGTTCTTGGGATTGCAATGATCATCTTTATGGCTTTCCTCACTGAAGCCTCAATTGAGATGCTGCTTAGATTTAGCAGAGTGGGAAAATCTTCTTCCTATGGAGGTGTTATGGAGGATGCCTTTGGAAAATATGGGAGGATGTTGGTGCAAATATGTGTTCTAGTCAACAACATTGGTGTACTTATAGTGTACATGATTATTATAGGTGAGACTCAAGTATAGCATTCATCATTTAGATTTATTTTCATAGGTATAAAGACGACTGCTTGATAAAGGTTAAAGTTAACCTATTTATGCCCTAGATTTCTAGTAATCACATTTACACAAATTTGCTCAGAGTATTTTCGTGATTTTTGTTCTTAACTATAGGCGATGTACTTTCTGGAACAACTTCACATGGGATTCACCATGCTGGTGTGCTGGAAGGGTGGTTTGGAGTGTCCTGGTGGAATGGGCGTACCTTTGTACTTCTAGTCACAACCCTTGCCATTTTTGCTCCGTTGGCATGCCTTCAGCGTATAGGTCAGTCCTTTTCTTTTGATATAGCTATAATTTTTTATTAGCAAGCTCGCACTTAGGGGAAATAAATTCTGCATGGCTGCTTATCTCATTTACTTTACGAGTTTATTTCCAATCAACCACCACAAGCTAAACTCTTGTTTTGTTAAGTACCCTCAAGATGATTTAATTATGTGTTTCATTTTGCAAATATCTCATTAGCCAAGAAAGAATTGAGGTGGGGGGTGGGTGGGGATGGGCTTATTTAGCCTCCTGTTTTGCAGATGTGCATTATTGGCCAACATTTACTATCATAATTGACATATGTAACCCGTTATATCATTGGTTCCATGATATGGTCCTCACACGCGCCTGCCTTATTCTGTGGTTGCAGATTCGTTGAAATTTACATCTGCCTTATCAGTTGCGCTGGCGGTTGTGTTTCTTGTTACTATGGTTGGGATCACTGTTTTCAAGCTGATAAACGGAAGCATTGTGATGCCCAGGTTACTTCCTGACGTCAGTGACTTGTCATCATTCTTGAATCTCTTCACTGTTGTACCTGTTCTCGTCACTGCATATATTTGCCACTACAATGGTAAGCAGACTGATTTTTAATTTGTATGTTGCTTATATCCAAGCACCTCGTCTTTTATTGTTTATATTATGACCCATGAATATTGAAAAGTTAACCTGTTCAAAACCCAATAAGCCAGGTGGTGCCAAATACATTAATTCAACTCCATTACATATTATGGGGCTGGACTGTGCTCCTGATCTGATCAACCCGAGATGAACTCAGTTTTTTTTTTTTGATTATCTTCATTTTTTGAATGGTTGAATAATGTCGCTGATGGCCCAATTTTCTGGAGTTGCTGAAATTACCTTATGTCTGACTCATCTGATTGGTTATTGAAGACTTGAAGTTGTTTGTCCCATGTGGTGGGTAATAATTGAGAAGAAAACAAAGTCAATAAAAGGAGGCAAAAAACATAAAAGAAGATCTGCCCAATCTCAGCGCAGAAATCTTCCAAAACACAACCGCCTGAAGCCGCCCAAAAGATAGTCTTCAATTAATGGCTTGTCTTCCCCTCTTCCCCTTATAAATGTATAACCCGTTGTGTGTTTGAAGCAGGGTGTGGGGAAAACCAAGTGAGCTGTGTGTTGTGAGTGAAAGGCAGAGAGGTTGAGAGAGTTCCTCCTCCACTGTACTTTTTTTTCATTGATATAGTAAAGCTCCATCTCTCCCGTGGATGTAGGCCGAGTTTGGCCGAACCACGTAATTCCGGTGTTTCTTGTGTTTGTGTTTTCTGGTCCTCTCTAACAACCTAACAATTGGTATCAGAACTTAGGTGAGGGTTGTATTTTTTTTTTAGCCAAACCAAGTCGAACCTGATTCAACCACAAAAAAAAAAAAAATCAGATTTGGCCGTGAGTACACTAGACCTATCGTTGGAGAAGATGATCTCCAACGCCGCTGCAACTGGAGGAGCCACCACCGTTGCAAATCCATGAGAAAATCCACCGCACACCCACCACTGTGGACCACCTCCATCTTCTCGTCGCCATGAGCACTTTTGCTTCAATGAGGAAGGTGTTTCACTGTTATCAATCAAAACCCAACTCTACTTGCGAAGATATCCACCACCATCTTCATAATCTTCTTATTTCTTGTTGCACGAATTGATGAGAAAAGTATTAATGCAAGGAGCATAGAATTAAGTGTGTGGGCGTGAGGAGAGAGAATAAGTGGGTTTAGATGAGAGAATTAACTGGGTGGAATTGATGAGAGAGAGTGAGTGTGGTGAGAGAAATCATATAAAGAAATGAATTTCATAAAGAAAGAGAAATGGGATATTCGAGTGAATAAGTGGTTGAAGAGAGATTTAGTGGGAAGAGAGAAAATTAGTGGAGAAGTATAAAAAAAGGGGAGAAAGGCCTTAAGGTTTGAGTGGGAGAAATGGCATCAGATAAAGAGACATCTAAAATCGAAAAGTTTGATGGTTCAAACTTTGGATTTTGGTGCATGCAAATGGAGGACTACCGATTTCAAAAGGATCTTTATTTACCATTGAAAGAAAAGCCTGTAGATATGCCTGCAGATATGAAAGATATTGAGTGAGAAGTACTTGATCGGAAGGCTCTCGCCACTATAAGGCTTTTTTTTTCCAAATATGTGGCATTCAACATCAAGAATGAGAAAACAATGGAATCCCTTATGACGGCTCGCTCAAGTATGTATGAATAGCCCTCTGCAGCTAATAAGATATATTTGATTAAAAAGTTGTTTAATATAAAAATGCCTGAAGGAGGTAGTTTTAGCAAACACTTAAATGAATTCAACGAAGTTAAAGATCAATTGGATTAAGTGGATATCACTTTTAATGATGAGATTAGAGCCTTGCTAATTCTCGGTCAGTTACTCAAGAGTTGGAAAGGTACAGTTACTGCGATCAGTAGCTCTGCAGGAAAATCGAAGCTGAAGTTCGACGAAGTCGTTAGTATGATTTTGACGGAAGAGATCAGAATGTAGTTACATACTACTACTACCTCGGGATCAGCACTAAATGTTGAAAACAGAGGCAGAAATTCAAACTGAAGCGGAGGAAAGAACCACGGAAGATCAAGAAGCAGGAGGTTCAAATCTAGAAATCCAGGAAATTCCAATAACTCCCAGAATTAGAAAAAGATCGAGTATTAGAATTGTGGAAAGATTGGATATTACAAAAACCAATGTAGATCCTTGAAGAAAGAGGTAGAAAAGGATGAAGCAAATGTCGCATTTACCTCGGGAGGAGATGCACTGATTTGCTCTTTGGAAAGCAAGATAGAGTCTTGGGTGTTAGACTCCTCATTTCACGCCACTGGATAAAAAGAAATACTTGACAGGTATGTACCCGGAAGACTGGGCAAAGCTTACCTTGGTAATGGCGAACCTTGTAAAATTATAGAAAAAAGGTGAAGCACAGATCCAATTTGGGAGCACCACATGGAGATTGACAAATGTGCGACACATTCCAGACCTCAAGAAAAACTTACTTGTCGTGGGACAACTAACAAGTGAAGGTTACATTATAACCTTTTATGAAAATGGATGGAAAATTTCAAAAGGCGCAATGACAGTTTTGCGCGGCAAGAAGAACGGTACTCTCTACATGACAACAAACGCTTGCGGGTCAATTGCAACCGCAGCAAGCAACGGTGATTCCAATCTATGGCACCAAAGACTCGACCATATAAGTGAAAATGGACTGAAGATCATACAACATAGTGGAAAACTACCAGATCTACAGTCAATTCAAATAGACTTATGCGAGAGTTGCATTCTCGGCAAGCAGAGAAGAGTTAGCTTCCAGACGATTAGTAGAACTCCAAAGAAAGAAAGAATCGAGTTATTTCACACAGACGTCTGGGGACCAAGCACAGTCCCGTCCATTGACGAGAAGTCATATTTTGCCACCTTCTTTGACGACCACTCCTGGAAGATATGGGTTTATTTCCTAAAACAAAAATCTGATGTATTTGTTGCTTTCGGGATATGGAAAGCCATGGTAGAAAATGAGATAGGATTAAAAATAAAAAAATGAGATCTGATAATGGTAGAGAGTATGAAGATAGAGAATTCAAAAACTTCTACTACGAGCATGATATCAGGCTTGAAAGAATCGTGCCAGGTACACCTCAGCACAACGGAATAGCAGAACGAATGAACATAACATTGATTGAAAGAGCCTGAAGCATGTGATTATAGGCAGGTTTACTAAAACAATTCTGAATCGAAGTAGTCAATACAACAGCGTACCTGATCAACCGAAGTCCATCAGTCCCATTGGATTTCAAATTACCAGAAGAGGTATGGAGTGGTAAAGATGTAAAACTTGCACATTTAAAAGTCTTTGGTTGTGTTGCATATGTTCACATAAGTGATCAGGTCAGAAGCAAGCTAGACCCCAAATCACATAAATGCACCCTCATTGGATACAACGAAGATGAGTTTGGTTACCGCCTCTAGGATGACCAAAACAAGAAAATTATCAGAAGCAAAAATGTCGTGTTCAATGAAAAGGCGATGTACAAAGATGCAACACGCGTAAGTAATCTAGCACAGAATGGCCCATTGTATGCATAGTTGGATGATCCTACAGACAACAATGTGACTTAACAGATAGATCAGAGTTTCCCAGCAGAGGAACCCATCATAAAGACTCACCGATGTACTGCAGTCTCCAACTCCACCTCTAGAACCTGTACTAAGGAGGTCCTCCGACCACATGTACCAAATAGGAGGTATATGAATCACTTGTTACTAACTGATGCAGGTGAACCCGAATGCTATGAGAAAGCATGCGAGGTAGAAGATGCTAGCAAGTGAGAACTTGCTATGAAAGATGAAATGAAATCTCTCACCGCTAACAAAACTTGGGAGCTAACAAAGTTACCCAAGGGAAAAGATACTCTTCAGAACAAATGGGCGTACCGCCTAAAAGAAGAGCATGATGGTTCGAAAAGATATAAAGCACGACTTGTGGTCAAAGGCTTCCAATAGATAGAAGGCATTGACTACTCAGAAATTTTCTCACCGGTTGTGAAACACACTACCATTCGATCAGTGTTGAGTATTGTCGCAGCATTAAACTTACACCTCGAGCAGTCATATGTAAAAACTTCTTTCCTTCATGATGATCTGAAGGAAGAGATATACATGTACCAACCTGAAGGCTTTGCAGAAAAAAGGCAAAGAAAAGCTGGTCTATAGATTGAAGAAGAGTCTGTATGGTCTGAAACAAGCTCCAAGACAATGGTACAAGAAGTTTGACGGCTTCATACAAAAGAATAACTACAAAAAGTGCAATGCTAATCATTGTTGTTATATCAAAAGGTATAAGTCAAGTTATATAATTCTTTTGCTATATGTTGACGACATGCTAGTTGCAGAACTAGACATGGACGAGATCAGAAGATTAAAAATTCAACTGTCCACTGAATTTGAGATGAAAGACTTGGGTCCAGCAAAGCAGATTCTTGGAATGAGAATACCAGAGACAAAAAGAAGGAAACTTTGCAGTTGTCTCCGTCCAAGTACATCAGGAGAGTTCTCAAAAGATTCAACATGGGTGATGCTAAGGCAATTAGCACACCATTCGCCAATCATTTCAAATTATCTAAGACACAGTCCCCTGAATCAGAAGAAGATAAGCGAGCGATGGCCTGTGTTCCATACGCCTCGGCTGTTGGAAGTCTGATGTACGCCATGGTTTGCACGAGATCAGATCTTGGTCATGCAGTGGAAAATGTTAGCAGATTCATGTCAAATCTAGGAAAAGCTCATTGGGAAGCGGTTAATTGGATATTGAGATATCTCCGAGGTACACTTAAGAAATGTTTATGTTTTGACAAAAGTAATCTGACTTTGCAAGTATATGTAGATGCAGATTTTGCCGGTGAGATGGATCATAAAAGAAGCACTACTGGATATGTCTTCACAGTTGGTGCTATTGCAGTTAGTTGGATATCACAGATACAGAAGATAGTTGCACTATCCACTACAGAGGCAGAGCATGCAGCCATGACAGAAGTCATCAAAGAGATGATTTGGCTACACGGTTTGTTGACAGAATTGGGTTTCAAGAAGTCAAAGAACGTTTTGCACAGTGACAGTCAGAGCGCCATACACTTGGCGAAGAACTTATCATTTCATTCAAAGAAAAAGTATATCGGATTTCGCTATCACTTCATCAGATCTCTTTTGAAAGAAGGGGTGCTAGCAGTAGAGAAGATCTAAGGCACTAAGAACCCCGTCGACATGTTAACGAAGACAGTGACTTCAGAAAAGTTGGAGCTATGCTCAGATTCAGTGGGTCTTCTAGATCCATTGAAACAATCCAGAAGATGATCACTACAGGGCACCTCAGCAAGGGATGCGGGCACTCCCACCAGGGGGTGCGGTCGCCCAGAAAATAGGGCGAGTTCACATTAGAGCAACACCAGATCAGTAGACACTTGTTTGCCCCCACATGTTTGGAGGGGGTGATTTGTTGAGCCACCCATGTGATGGGTAATAATTGAGAAGAAAACAAAGTCAATAAAAGGAGGCAGAAAACGTAAAAGAAGATTTGCCCAATCTCGGTGCAGAAATCTTCCAAAACACAGCCGCCTGAAGCCGCCCAAAAGATAATCTGCAATTAATGGCTTGTCTCTCCCTCTTCCCCTTATAAATGTATAACCTGTTGTGTGTTAGAAGCAGGGTGTGGGAAAAACCAAGTGAGCTGTGTGTGTTGTAAGTGAAAGGCAGAGAGTTTGAGAGAGTTCCTCCTCCACTGTACTTTTTTTTTCATTAATATAGTGAAGCTCTCTCTCTCTCCCATGGACATGGGCTGAGTTTGGCCGAACCACGTAATTCCGGTGTTTCTTGTGTTTGTGTTTCCTGGACCTTTCTAACAACCTAACAGAAATTACCTTATATTTGACTCATCTAATTGGTTATTGAAGACTTGAAGTTGTTTGTCTGACTTCTATATTGTGTTCCTGTCGTAACTACTCTACTATCTGAGATTATTTGGCTATCTGCAAGTGAAAAAAGTTGAATGAACTATGAACAATTTATTGTTGCGAATAAGTCTATTTGTTCACTTTGTATTATAAGGTTTTTTGATCTTTAAAATACCCATAAAAAAGCAAGTCTTAGTCTTTAATTTGTTTGTTGCCAAAAATTCTATTTATCAGTTTATATTATAACTTTTGATCGTTAAAGTACCTATCAAAAAAGCAGGTCTTGGTCTTTAAAGAACTGGGTTGAGGTAACTGATTCACTCTAGCTTTTTCATCTCAACCTTAAACAAAGTAGTTTTGCCCTTTAAATTGGAAATGCTTAAATTACTGACTGACCTTTCTATGAACATGAAAATTTTGTAGTTCACTCAATAGACAATGAACTTGAAGACAATACACAGATAAAAGCGGTTGTGCGATCCTCTCTTGCCCTCTGCTCAACAGTGTACGTAATGACAAGTTTATTTGGGTTCCTCCTATTTGGTGAAGCAACTCTTGATGATGTGCTCGCCAACTTTGATGCTAACCTTGGCATTCCATTTGGTTCCCTGCTTAATGATGTTCTTCGTGTTAGCTATGCGGTCCACCTCATGCTTGTCTTTCCTCTTGTTTTCTATCCATTACGATTGAACCTGGATGGACTCCTATTTCCAACTGCAAGGCCTTTGGCATCAGACAACTTGAGGTTTGCATTAATCAGCTGTGGTCTCATTACTGTCATCTTCCTGGGTTCAAATTTCATACCCAGCATTTGGGATGCTTTCCAATTCACGGGAGCAACTGCGGCCGTTTGTGTTGGTTTCATTTTTCCTGCTGCCATTGCTCTCAAGTAAGTTACCTTCTTCCTTTTACGGAATAAGCTATAAGTTAGTGATTATAGGTTTTTCAAGTTTAAAATATGGACTGTAATTCGCAGAAACACCATGAATTAGCTTACGTTATAACTTATAATGGTTATGATAATAAGGGCTCTGTGTGAAAAAAAAGAAAAATAAAGTTGACCCCCTTGAAAGTTTTGTATTGTTTAAAACTTATCACTGGTGACATCACGAGAAAGGAAAATAAGCCACCCATTTGGTGGAACTTGAGTAAAAATAAAGGTCCCTATCGGAGAGCATGCTACCCTTCTTTGTTGCCTTTATGGACAGATTGCATAAGTTGAAGTTCAAAGTTTAAGATTTAGGGTTTAAAGAGAAGAAGAAAGAAAGAAAGAGTAAGAGAAAATCAGGTTTAAGGTTTTCTAATATGCTCCCTTCACCTCTTAGTATTTATATTAAATAATAAAAAGTGTAAATTACAAGGAGACTCTTGAGACATAAATTACAAAGGTAAAAATAATAAAATAACTATTCTAACACTCCCACTTCAGCTGGAGTATAAAGATCAAACATACCCAGCTTAACGGCTAAATGCTGAAAAGAGGAACGAGGTAAAGGCTTGGCAAAAATATTGCCAATTGATCTTCCGAGCGAACATACGGAGTAATAATGTGCTTTTGTAATAACAAATCACAAATAAAGTGACAATCGATCTCGATATGCTTAGTTCGCTTATGAAAGATGGGGTTATTAGCAATGAAAATAGCAGCTTGATTATTGCAATACATCGACATCGGTAAAGAAACAGGAACGCCAAAATTCACAAGAAGAGAGCGGACCCATAGAAGTTTAGAAGTAGTATGCGCCATCGCACGATACTCGGTTTCAGTACTAGAACGAGCAACAATCATCTGTTTTTTACTTTGCCAAGAAACAAGGTTACCTCCAACAAAGGTGTAGTAGCCAGAAGTAGACCGGCAATTAAAGCGACTGCCAGCCTAATCTGCATCACTAAGCCCAACCACAGACAAGGAGTGAGAAGGTTGACAGAGCATACCGCGACCGGGTCCACTTTTCAAGTAGCGCACAATTCGACAAACAGCTTCAAAGTGAGGTTGGCGAGGAACATGCATAAATTGACTAACCACACCAACGGCATAGGTAATATTAAGACATGTAACAGTGAGATAAATTACTTTTCCAACAAGATGGCGATAACGACTAACATCAGAAAAGAGATCACCAAAGTCAGTATCAAGTTTAACCGTTGATTCCATAGGAGTATCAATCGGTCGAGCACTAAGAAGGCCAATCTCAAATAAAAGATCAAGAACATACTTCCGTTAAGAGAAAAAGATATTCTGAGAAGAACGAGTAATCTCAATGCCAAGAAAGTAGCAAAGGACACCCAAATTCTTAGTATAAAATGTTTGATCTAAATGACGTTTTAGAGCAGCAATACCAACAGAGTTATTACCAGAAATAATGACATCATCAACGTAGACGATCATTATAACAGAGCCACGAGGAGAGTGGCGGAAGAAGACAGAATGATCTGCAGAGGAGCGTTGAAAACTATAGGCAAGTATAACAAACTAAAGCGATCAAACCATGCACGGGGAGACTGCTTTAGACCATAGAGAGCCTTACGCAAACAACAAACCGTATTCTCACTACCAGAGAATAAAATCAGGGGGCTGATCCATATATACATGTTCTTGAAGATCACCATGAAGAAAGGTATTTTTTATATCAAGTGTAAACAACGGCCAAGAACGACTAACTGCCACAAAGAGAAGAATCCAGACATAATTGAGACGTGCTACGGGAGAAAAAGTCTCCATATAATCAACACCATAAGTCCGAGTGTATCCTTTACCCACTAAGTAAGCCTTAAGCTGCTCAACGGAGCCATCTGGTAGATATTTGATAGCGTACACCCAATGACAACCCACTGTTTGCTTGCCGGGAGGGAGAGAAGTAAGCTTCCAAGTATGATTCTGATGGAGAGCACTTATTTCTTCATCCATAGTATGTTTCCATCTAGGTAATGGCATAACCTGCTTATAGGAAGAAGGAATAGAAACAACAGACATGGCACAAACAAAGGAATAAAGACAAGAAGAGACACGAGCATAGGAAACGTATTGAGCAATAGGGTGTTCAGTACAAGTACGTTTATCTCTCCGCAAGACAATAGGCATGTCATCAACTGGAGGAAGGACCGCATACGGTGAAGATGATGGGACCGGGCCATAAGAGACAGTCTGTCGAGTCTCAGAGCATTGGTACACCTGTAGAGGAGGGAATGGTACCTGTATAGGGAGGGGGATTGGCAAAGGAAGCGTAGGAGTGGAGAACTCCCCCTCACGAGAACAGAGAAGGTCTGAAGACAAGTCGTTACCTGTAGAAGTAAAGAAGGAAGTCGACTCAAAGAACGTGATATCAGCACTAACAAAATATTGGCGAGACTTGGGATGATAGCAATGATATCCTTTTTGAGTGCGAGAGTACCCAAGAAAAACACATTTGCGAGCTCGATGAGATAATTTATCGAGTCCGAGATCAAGAACATGGACAAAGGCAACGTAGCCAAATACCTAAGGAATGAGAGGAAAAGGTGGAGAACCAGGGTATAATAAGGAATACGGTGATTGATTGTTTAACACAACATAAGGCATACGATTAATGAGATGGCATGCAGCGAGAATAGCATCACCGCAAAAATATTTTGGTACCTGCATTTGGCATAACAAAGTACGTGCAACATCTAACAAATGTCGATGTTTACGCTCAGCGACACCATTCTGCTGAGAGGTATGAACACAAGTAGTTTGATGAATATTACCACGATTTACACAAAAGGAGTCAACAGTAGACTGGATATATTTTAAAGCATTATTAGAACGAAGAATTTTGATCTGTTTGCCAAATTGTGTAAATCTCATTATAAAATTTGGTAAGGATAAGAGGCAACTCAGATATTTTTTTTAATAAAAATAATCAAATCGCACGAGAGTAATCATCAACAAAGATAACAAAAGAAAAATATCTATTAGTACTAGGAGTTCAAGAAGGACCCCAAATATCAGTATAGATTACATCAAAAGACGTAGATTGACGACCATGACGACTAGAAGGAAAAAAGCTATGGTGATGTTTACCCAATTGACAAGTTTCACACTCTAAACAAGACACAGAACTCAAATGAGGAATAACTAACTTCAGTTCGGTTAAAGAAGGGTGACCCAACCGAAAATGCCACTGAAGAGGAGGAACATGGGCACTCAAGGCAGTGGATGTGTGAGGAGATGCGCTATTAGTCTTCAGAAAATAAAGACCATTTTTCTCATGTCCCGAGCTAATTGTCTTCTTGGTCTGCAGGTCTTGAAAAACACGAGAAAAAGAGAAAAAAGTTATAGAATAATTTAAAACTTTAGTCAGTTGACTAACAGAAAGCAAATTGAAGAAAAAATCGGAAACATAGAGATTAGAGGGTACAACCAGGGATGAATGAGGATGAAGAACACTTTTGCCACGGACAGGACTAGAAGAACCATCAGCTAAAATAATATTATGGTGAATAGGAGTAAAATCAGAAAATAAGAAAGAAGTACCAGATATGTGAGAACTAACTCCAGAATCAATAATCCATGAAGGGGGCGAAAGTGCAGCTCATGCAACAGTACCTGAATCAGCTAAAGTAGCAGTAGAAGTGTAAGAGGGATAAGCGGTACGCAATGCCTGAACGAGATTGCTAAGTTGAGTAGTGAGTGAACCAAGAGAATCATAACTAGAGGAGGCTGGACCAGATGAAGCTGAAGGTGTAGGAGATTGGAGCTGAGAAGTACTATCGGTAACCTGATAAGCAGAACCTAGCTTGCCATACTTCTGCCCACAATATGGTTCTGTATGATTAGTACCCCCATAGTAATCACACATTCGGTCACCCTGGCCACCTGTTCAACCACCACTACGAGCTCCACCACGAGAACTACAGCCACCGCGTCCACTACGGGAGCCACTACGACCACCAGTGAAACTAAAGCCGAGAACTTCAATGCAAAAGGAGTAGAGCGAGAGGCCGTGGATGCACAGCCCAATGAAGAGCGTAAAAGTCGAGAATAGGCATTGGCGGCGGTAGGCAAGGTCTTACTCGCAAGAATATGTTCTTTGAACCCACGTAACTCAGGTTCTAAACCAAATAACAAGGAAGCAATCATAAAGTCCTCCCAATGGCACTGTTGTTGTGTAAGATCAGTAGTAAGAGGCCGTAGCTGCAGCAATTGGTCCTAAAGATTCTTAAGCATACTGTAATAGTCTAATACAGGCTTTCCAAATTGCTTTGTGATGAAGATTTTTTCATAAACCTTAAAGACACGAGAAACATTACTTCGATGGGAGAATGAGTCAGCAACCAAATTCCAGATCTTCTTACAGGTGTTACAAAAATTCAACGGTCGCAGCAACAGGTCATTGTCGGATACTATAACAATTGAATCTTCACACATCCAATTTTTATATTTATGATCGGTTTTAAGCAAAAGGTCATTAGTCACATACTTTAATTTTCGTTTTTTGCGCAAAAAAAAAATTCACCGCACGAGCTCAAGCTAAGCAATTCAATCCATTTAATTTTGTGGAAGTAATAAATTTGGGCATATTATTATCCCGAATTAAAGTGACTTTACTGTCAGCCATATTTTCAAGAAAAAAACAATGAACCAGTAATGAAGAAGAACCACGAATAAGCCAATACTAAATAGCCAATAACCACGAATAAGCCAATACCAAACAGAATGAAGAAGAACCACGAATAAGCTAATACCAAACAACCAATACCAAACAGTCAAACAGTGAAGATAACGAAACCAAACAATGAAGAACATGCGCTAAACCCTAGCCGTCAAACCAAACCCTAGATGCTGCCGACTCTATTGGAGCAAACCCTAGTCGGCGTCACCTCCTTTGGAGCAACCCGGAGCTGTCGTCGACCCCTTTCGATGAAACTAGATCCGGCATCAACCTCTTTTGACGAAACCAGGGTCGTCTACCCATTTTGAAGGAACCAGAGGCGTCGGCGACCCTTGTCCAGGAAACCAGAGACGTTGACGACCCTTTTCGAACAAACCAGAGGCGTCATCGACCCTCTTCGAACCAACCAGAGGCTTCGTCGATCACTTGGAAGCAAACCCTAGACACGGTGTGGGTCACGCGACTGAGAACAAACCAAAAAAAACCTTCAACCGATGCACAAACTACAACCAAACTGCAAATCGGCTTCAGACTTGATATAAATTAGGGTTGGCGATACAAATCGAGTTGGAGGGAGACATCCAGACTCGCGATGAATAGATCGAACATGAAAATTAGGGTTTGGAAGCTAACATCAGCATGACGTCATTGTCGGATAATGCTGATGTCAGTAACGTTTGCGACTCTCAACTTCTCTGAATAATTAGACGAACTATGAAGGTATGATCGCTAGCTCTGATACCAAGTTGAGGTTTAAAATTTAGGATTTGAGGTTTAAAGAGAAGAAGAAAGAAAGAAAGAATGAGAGAAAATTAGGTTTAGGGTTTTCTAATTTGTCCCCTTCACTTCTAAGTGTTTATATTAAATAATAAAAAGTGTAAATTACAAGGAAACCCTTGAGACATAAACAATGAAGATAAAAATAATAAAATAACAATAAAATAACTATTCTAACAGCATATACTTCTTCCCTTCCTATGGAATGGTGGATTTGTTGCTTCGACCTTATTGTGTTCTGAACTTGCAGCTACATCTTTTTATTTATTTATTATCAGCCAGCTACTTCTTTTTATGCAAGTAAACATACAGGACTTTTCCCTCTGTTCTTCTTCTATCTTTCAAATTTTTTATTGTTATATATGAGTTTCCAAATAGAATAAAATCCCAAGGAGACTTCCTTGCGAAACTTGAATGGAAGATATTGGGGTTGTGAACTTTGGAGTTATGCTTTGTTATAACATTTTGATGATCCTTGTCTAGAATTTACATGTGAAAGGACCATTATAATGCACCCTAAGCCTTTTAAATCTTTGCATTGATCTCAATATTCAAATTTAATGTTTTGTAATGGTGGGATTTGTAATGTTTCAGTGGTCCTCCTTGAAGTATTCAAGTTTAATGGCCTGAGTACTTCAATGGATTAAGTCTTGAGATCAATAGCAAGGATCTCAATCTTAAAGCAGCAGTGTAGCTTGCATTCTTCAAATGTGCCCCTGCATTATTAATCATTTTCTAGTGTTGCCCTGGTTAATGCTCACATCTATGCCTTATTTCCCCCAAAAGGGGAAACGCTCTGGATGACTTCTTGACTTCCTGACATGTACGGGCTTTTGATTTTGCTAAGTTTTCCACTTTTTGTCTCCTCACGCTAAAAAGCTTACATGTTTTTCAGCTGAGGATAGTTTCATCAGGAGAAACAATTTATTCACTGAATTATCAACATAACAAACTGTAATAGCAACAAGTGTTGGATGTGGTTTCAGGGATCGACACAGCATAGCTGTGAAGAAGGAGAAGATCTTATGTATTTTCATGATTGTCCTTGCCGTGTTTTCAAACGTTGTGGCCGTATACAGTGATGCCTATGCTTTGTACAAGAAAAACACGTCGTCGCGTGAGTGAACTCTGTTGTTAACATCAGTCAATGAGCTGGTGTTGCATTGGTCTCCATGACGACGCCAAGAAGGTTGAATCTTTCTTGAAAGAATTGGGTAAAATCTGTTGAATTTGGTTTTCAACTAGACAAGCAATCTGCTCAATAAAAGTTCTGTTTTACCGGAAGTGTATATAGGTGTGTATCCATTCATGGATTCTATATATCCCTCCCCTTGTGCATTATTGTATTTGCTAGTGTTTCTAATTGGATGATGTGAGTGGACTTGATTGAAACCATAGAAATGAAAGTGTATATCTATGATATGTAAATATTTGCTAATTCTGAATCGTGTCTTTCTTATACTCTGTTACTAGCAATCAATCCATGCTATGCAGGGGATGAAATTAATATATATTAAAAAGATAGTTTGGTGCACGAAACTATCGTGTATGCGGAGTCCAAATAGGGGGTGGGTCATTATGGGTCTATAGTACGCAGTTTTAATTTGTATTCGTAAGAGATTGTTTTTACGTTTCGAACTCGTAATCTTTAGATCACACAGCGATAGCTCTACTGTTGCGTCAAGGTTCTCCTTCAAATTAATATATATTAAATATGTTATTTTAATATTTTATAATATTTAAAAATTAAGAATTATATTTTAAAAAGTGGTGTGATATGAGGTTGAGCACTCGAATTCTCACACCGACTTAAACTTCTAAACCACCACATGTAATTCTCACGTACTAGAACATGTTGCATGTTGGGAATTTGATCACATTGACGATTGTAATAAGCTCTACATGTCATCTACTCTGCAACAAACATGTTTGGGTGGTAACTTTACACCTAATAATACAAAATTGTTGGGCAGAAATCATTCTTGAAAATGGGCATACAAGGAGAGGGTAGTCAAGAACTTGTATACACATGGCTGAGCATTTATTTTAGTTTCGGTGGAAATGATCATAACATACCACTAGGCTTTGTAATCAATGTTTTGACATACACTTTATCGACATTAATTCGATAGTAATTCTTTCTCTTTTGATATTTGTTTTCACCGATCAGTATTTAATAACTTAGTACTATGTCCATTCACCATATCGAGTTATCTTAATTCGGAGTTATAAGTTGCTCTTTTTGTGAAATTCATGTCAAATAAAACTAAGGTACTCAATCACCAAATAGGACTAAAAAGTCTTAGAGTTCGGATACCCAACACTGAAAATTGGAGTCATCTAACTGGTTAGAAAGAAACGTTAACAAAAAAAAAAGAATTATAATGGGATCGAGCGGAAAAAAAGTATCGAAAAAGTGGCGGAAGCCAATGGGGATGAGAATATATCGGGAATAATTCTTAAATTTTAAACTAGTCATACTGATGAGAATTACAAATAATAAAAATAATATAACAAATAGAAAATAAATATTAATGAATCATTTGACTAAAAAATATGAAGTGTAAAAAATGAAAAA
>JAOTRH010000001.1:23543015-23568973 GCA_034768845.1 Heliamphora exappendiculata
AAAAATAATATAACAAATAGAAAATAAATATTAATGAATCATTTGACTAAAAAATATGAAGTGTAAAAAATGAAAAAGAAAAAAAAAGAAGAGATAGATATAATATTTTATGCTTTATTTTATTATATTTAAAAAAATAAGTTTTATACAGTATTTATATTTTTAAAATATTTATTTCAAGTCATTGGGGCTGGGTTGGAAAAAATCCACTTCGGGAAAGATCCACCCCATTGTTTCACTGAGATTTACTTGATAGCACCCCATTTGTTATCGTATGGAAAAAATTCATACACAGCTGTACATGTACACACCATTCATAACAAAAAAGAGAAGTTAAATTAAAATTACAATGAGCCAATTTTATTTTTTAGTTCACACGAATGAGACAAATCGGAATTCAAACCCATTTGGGATAAATTTTAAAATTCTTCTTTTTATTTTTTTGCTTATTTTTATTTTTTTAAACTTTCTTCATCTTTTGCTTAAATTTTTTTAATTTTTTTGGGATATTCTTAATGTGGGAAATCAAAAAAATAATTTTTTTATTAAAAGATTAATCAATTCCACTAAAAACAAAAAAAAAACAACATAAAATTTAATTTATTGGCTTCTTTTATCTTTTCCTAATTTTCTTCTTTTACATTTTGGTGCCATCAATTTTTTTACTTTTTCATTTCATTTTGAAGAGAGGAGTCCAAAATCTTAATAGTTTAACTAAAAATTTAACAAATTATTAAAGAACATAGAAAAATAATAAATAAACAATCTATTATCCCAAACCGACCTAAGAACAGATTAATAAAGGTCCAAGTGACGAAATTGGGAGAGAGAGTATCAACCATCTAATTATACCTTTTGGGCATGCTGGTTGCCAGATTAAAAAATCGATTTGCACTTAAAAATTGTGGAACTTACTGTTTCAAAATTTATCTGAATAAAACCAAAAAAAAATACAATTCACTTTATTTCAACTATAAAAAAAAAAGTCACTTTATAATCTTAGTAATAAAAATTTATAGCGGAACTTTTATGACTTATAGAGATTGTTACAAGCATTTGTATTTTACAAATTATTAGAAACCCAAGTTGTTAGCTTGAATACGGTAATATCTTCTCTTCAATCTCAAAGAACATTTTTTTCTATTAAGACTTCAATAAAAAGGTTGTTGTAGAATAATTCATTCCAAATTAGGATATAAGAAAATTCGGAATTCCAAAAGAAATTAATGAAAAAACTAGTTAAGAGATTATAAAAACATAAAAAGGAACATGACTTTTATAATAGATGAAAACAAAGTGGAGAAACACCCGCTCTTTAATAATATAGATTGGAAATAATTTCTCATATGAGAAACTATTAATCTCTGATTTGAGAGATTAATATAGAAACTTAGGTACCGGATAATTAAAATCTCATTTATTTATATAAGATAATCTCATATGCTATTAATCTCATGCATTTGAGACTAATATAGGAATTAGGGTGCACACTATGTCCCCAAGGGATAGCATGTTGTCCTGCCCAAGTAGTAGGACTTCTAGAGATATTTTTATTATCGATTTCTTTAATTATTTAGAGAATGCATAATAAATTATTTATATGAAAAATAAATTGTAATTAGTATGAGGTCATATTTATGCTATTTTTTAGGAATTAGTCCTATTGATAAGTAGACTATTACATTATATCCTAATTATAAATTTAATTATTCATATAAACTATTTTACTTCTTTTTAAATTAGAAAGAGGTAGATAGAATAAAGAAGGGAGAAAGTATTAGAAGTGGAAAAAGCAAAAGAAAAGAGATATATAGAAATAATAAATAAAAGAGATTGTCACACTGAGAACACTATAGAGAGAGAGAGAGAAAAAAAAGAAAGAAAATATTTTGCATTTTTAAATTTTAAATTTGTATAACTTTTGTTATATATATTTATTTTTAATAAATTTATATTTTAAAATTTTTTTCGTTGAGATTTATAAAGCAAGATCCATATTAGATGCGAAAATTTAAAAATAAAAATTCTCATTTTTACCAAAAAAATATGAAAACTTTCTTTTTTTTTTAAACAAATTAAAAATGAGAAAATCTTATATTTCTTAAACTAGAGAATCTTACAAAAAAAAATAAGAACTTTTTAATTTCCACACAATTTTGTTAACATCCTATTTTTTGAAATATAATCTGTCTGATTTTTTAATATTGATTAATCATGTGTAGATTTGAAAGTAAAAGATCTCGTTCAGAAAATGAGAAATGTTTTAGTGGTTTTTTTATTTGTTTTTTAAAAAGTTAAAAGTTATTATTTTCTCATTAAATATAATGATAAATTTTTTTATTTCTTGGATATTTGATATTTAAAAATTAGATAAAACTATAATATAATAAAAATCTCACTTTATTTATTTTTTTATTGTGATTTGTCTCATTATTCATTTACTAATTTAAAAAATATAAGATGTCTCATTACTCATTTGTGCACAGAAAATTCTCAGTTTAATGTAAAATTGAGAATATTTTATTTTTATTTTTAGATTTTCATATTCAATAGAGATATTATTTTATAGATCCTAATGAGAAGGTTCTAAAAATAAAATATTATTAAAAAAGAATGTATATACTAAAAATTATGCAATTTTAAATTTTGAAAGTGCATATTAATTGCATAATGGTGATTTCTCTCTCTCTCTCTCTCTCTCTCTCCTCTATTCTCGTTAAGGGTATTTTAAAAATTTTATATTAAAAGACTTCTTATAATATAATTCTTAAAATAGAATTTAATTCTAAATAATTCTAAAAAATGAGACCTTGTGCTAAACGCCGCAAAAATAAATTAGTTAAACATTGATAACTTTAGAAAATAAATCACATTTACTTGTAATAAATGAATGGTAAACATAATTTTTAAAAAACACATAAACAAATGTTATTGGATAATATAGTTGCAAAGATTGGATCAAATTCATTTTTATATGATTAACATACTCAACGACCTATATATAATGAACGAATCTAATTATAAAAATATATTTAAGAGTTGTGACATGTAGAACAACAATGTCCCTTGAGATACAACACGTTGTTAATAGTGAGAGAATTTATACTATTGAAAATTTCATCTTTTCTTGAGGATAACTCATACTTCCCATTAATATTATATTTTCTCCTTATTCAAGGCTTAACAAAAATTTTCAACTCTTAATACTTTATTTTATTTTAACTAAACATGATATAGATAATACCATGGTACATATGATCCTATTTATTGTCTCACGGTATTATGGATGGCTATGGCGTGGGACGGGGTCAGGTTGGATTCTTTCATTTTCATTCCTTATTTGATTGGGGCAGGGATATAATAAATTATTAAAAAAGTAGCGAAGAAGGGAATTGATGTAAAGATATTTTAGGGATAGTTTTTAAGATTTAAGAGAATGATATTAATAAAATTTATAGATAATGTAATAACTAAAAAATAATAATGGATAAATTAATATAACTAAAAATTACAAATATATAAGAAATAGATTAAAAAAAATAGAGATAAATATAATATTTTAATATTTTAGACTTGTTATATTTTAAAAATATTTTTTATATGTATTTATTTTTAAAAATATTTATTTTATGTAATCGAGGACGGAGGGGGAGAAGTAATACCGTTCCTACCCTATTTGTTATCGAGAGCGAAAAAAATTTATACATAGTGGGATAAGAATATAGAAAGACTGGGCGAGACGAAAAAAATTACCATCTCTACACAACATTAAAAAACTTACGTATTTATTTACCCCTCATAATTTAACTCAACACATCTGTTTAGATATTATAATTTTTTTCCCACAAAGTGATTTTCGAGATTTTACTATACATATTTCATAAAAATCTACTTAAAAACCTTTATTTCTCTATTATAAATCTCAACTCCATTTTTTCCCACTTTCCTGAAAGCAGGGTCGGTCCTCACTAATTGTTGGGTCTAAGCACATTTAAAATGGGATCTTATAAACTTTTATATTTATAATTTTTTTAAGAAAAAATATTACAATAATTTAAAAGAGTACAAATTATCTTGTTAATTCACATTTTACCAATATCTATTTTATAGTCAAAATAGCACCAAACTAAATCAAAAGTTACAATATCAAAATAAAATAAAATAAAGTTGAACAAATGATAACAAATAATCACTTAAACATTCAAAATATTCAACAAAATTTGCATTATCTATTTATTTTTTATCACTAAAAAATTTATCAAGAGCTCCCACTTAATACTAAATTAATTCTTTCACTCTTTTATTTATTTTTTATATCTAGGCAACTACTTTTTAAGAGATATTTTTATAAAATTTTATAAATTAAATAAAAAATATAAAGAAATTAATTTGACATAGAAAATTTTAAAATACCTACAAGTGAGACTCAAATCATATAATAATTATGCAAATAAAAAATACATTGAACGTTATAAGTACAAATACATAGATTAAAAGCACAATACATTATGCATATAAAAATAAAGGTGTATTATAAATTTAAGGGCCCTTTAGTTATAATAGATTTTTTACTTGATAATTTTATACAAAATCTAATAAAAAGTAATACAAATTTGAGTGTCTTATTTTTTGTTAAAAAATTAGGAACCCAAAGTGGCAGCTTTGTGGGAAAGCCTATCGGGCTAGCCCTGCCCAAAGTCGTGGTTTTTTCGAATTTTATCAAATATGACAAATATTAGTATAATTTAAGTGTAAAGGTAAATGTTCTCAAATTCATTATTAAAATTGATGGTGCTCTATATCTCGGAATGATATTCGGAAGTCTAGATTTAGCTTGAGAGAGAACAAAAAAATCATTAGAAGGAGTGTCAAAATTTTACCGACGAGATCTTCTTCGACGATCTATTCAATTCTTTGATAAAATAGAGGCCAAACAACTCAGAGAGATAAAAACAAAATGATCAAATATATGAGTATTTAGAATGTACATGAATTTGTTACTATTTATTTTATATATTGTACTTCTAGTCACGTGGTGAGTCATTATGTGTAAGCAGTTATTGACGTACTAACCTAATAAATTCTCAAAACACAAGTGATGCACATATCAAACACCCGCTACTACTGACCAGACTTATTGACAAGTTTAACAATTGTCTACTTAAAAATTGATCATTGTTGAGGTTATTCAAGAAGTTTCTGTGACTGAATTAGAACAAAAAGAGCAAAAAAAGGAGATGATCAGACCCTAATAAGACCTTTTACGGGTCTTGATTCTTTGTCCTAGTACTTATCAACGGTCACTTATCCCTAACTATCATATTACGCTACTTATCAAAAACTAATACGCCTTGTTTGGCCAAATAACATTTTTTTTCTAGGTTTGTGTGCGCATATACAAATTACAATAATTATTTGATACTCTATATCACCATGTGACATTATTTATAAGTACTCTCAATTAATAATATAACAAAAAATATTTTAAAAAAGATAATGTAAATTCACATTTCTTGGACTACACAATATATATTAAATATTTTTATTTATAAAAAATATTAGGTGTCATTTTTTACATGATGCTCAGAGATTATCAAATAATTGGCCCTCAAAATATGGAAGAAGAAAAAAAAAAGCAGCTTTATTAAGCAATCCAACAAACAAGCCACTTTGCCCAAAAAAAACTGCTGAAGGCATGGCGGGGAAGGGCGAGACGCAGGAGCGAGACGAACTGGCGGAGTCACTGAACGATCTCTTCACCGATCTCTCCACCATGATCAAAGGCGAGCTTCTGGTACTTCCTCTCTCTCTCTCTCTCTCTATATATATATATATATATATACACACACACACACACACAGACACACACACACAGACACACACACTTTCTCTCTCTAGTTTCTGTTGCGTCGTCTTCTAGGGTTAGCCGTCATCGGACGTTGATTACCGCCCTCTGCAGATTCCGGTTTATGTTAATTTATCGATCGCTTAACTTCTCTACCAACCGTTCTTTCGCGATAGACTCCCACTACGTTGAAATTAATGTGAAGACGCACAAGGATTGGCATTGACAAAAAATTCTGCTCAACTATCTTAGATGCATCTGAAACAACGTGCAAAATGTTATAAATCTTATGATTACCCTGGTTTTTCGTAAATCATGATGTTAGGAGTGTGGAGCTTGATTTATTTTAGGGAGCCCGGTTTATGACCGGACTAATTTTAGAGGTACTATGGTTTTAAATGAGGTTTTTTGTTAATTCATGGAGCGGAGGTTAGGGCCGCTAGGGCCGAGCCAGAGGGTTCGTGGGCAGCGCCCTCAAGAATTCTTTTTTTGATCCGTTGTTCCTTTTGACCGGTTTTGTAGGAATTTATATTCGTTGCGTTGATAGGTTTTGAACCTTGTATTGTATTATCTTCTCTCATAGTAAAATTATTGTAATTTTGTGGATATAACTCTAGTTTGGGATGAACCATGCAAATCGTGTCTTCGGTGTGTATGATTGCGTAATTCTTTCTCATTGTTGTTTTGTTTCTTCCATGCCACATGATAGGTGAAATTGTTACTCCATCGTCTTTTTTCAGTCATCTCCAACCTTTCAGCTTTTCTTTTATAAGATTTGAGTAAAATTTTTGGTTAAAAGCTTCATTTGATACTACACATTCCAATAGTCATAAGCAATTCTTTCATCAAATTTTTCTAAAATTCTCAACCCATCCTCAAAACACATTTTAACCATTTTTGATGAAACATTTGAATTCTCTAATCCTTCATCTTTTAAACATTTCATAAAATTTTTAAAAAAAATTCTAATCGTATCGCAAGAGCTTCTTTCTCCAAAATTGGTGAAAAAGTCTTTCCTTGATTTGATGAAAAATTAACTGTTTTCTTGGTTTGATATAGGTTTGATGAAAGGGCTAGAGCTCAATTTTAGCTCATTTTGCATCAAATTTAAATTTGATAAAAAGCGATGAAGGATTGGACATGGCCTTAGCTGTTTGACTTCAAATGCAATTATTAGATTTTGTAGTTTTTCTGTCATGGAAACTTTTGTGGAATAACTCTAGCTTTGGGAGTTTCGCACCCGGGCATTGTAAAAGTGTGCTTGGTTCTCTGGATAATGTCATAAATGAAGGAAACAAAAGGGAACTTCTTATGAGAAGGAAACCATGTTTGACATTGTGGATTCTCTTCCATCATCAATATGGGGATACCTCTTTAAAAAAATTCAGGAATACCCTAATTTCATTTCTGTATGGTGTTTAGCTGTGGTTTTCAGTTGATTCCAATCGAAGTAACTCTATCACATTTTCCCTCGATCTGCAAGGGTCTTGTTTCTTTCTCATCAGCCCAAGGTCCCAAAGTAGTATGGGTTGCATTTCAATTGGTTCCCTTTAAGATTTTATTAAATTTTTTTGTCCTGGGAAACATTAGTTCTTCGACTGATTTTGGCATTTTACGTTTCAGTTTCCCAAAATCAGTATTTATTTTTTGGCTAGAATTGTTTATTTTAAAATTTTAAAACTAATGGAGCAATGAACATTCTTCATTCAGATGAAAGAAACAAGTCTTGAGTGTTATCATAAGTTTGCCTTAGTTCCTTTACGCTGAATTGGAGCAGTTCTTGGTTTCCACTTGGTCTGCACTGTAAAGTTACAAAAGCAATTTAAGGGTTTTCCTTGCTATATGTTAAATTCTCTACTTTCTTTTCTTGTACTATCCCTCTTCCCTACTTTTTCTGTCCTGTGTGCACTTATATATTGAGTTCCAGCCCTCTGGATAGATATAACCATTAAGCAAGGTTTTAAATATCGGCAATTATGCATTGTATTAATCAATACGTAACAGAATTTTGAGCTTCCGATATGAATATTTACTAATGTATTGGCTCACACTCTCCGATGTCAACCGATATCATCAATACCAATAGCTATTCCAATAATACGACTTAGAACATCAAGTTTTGAATACATTGAAGAAGGTTTATGTTCCAAGATATATAATTTATCAACAAATTATGATTTCTCATACAAAACTAAAAAATTATTATTTCCATTCCATCATCAATTGTCCAAAACTCTCGTGGATTATGCGAAGGAACTACAACAACTTTATTAGTTATTACTATGAAAAGAGTGCCAAAAAATGAATCAAAGTAACATCAAAAGCTTGACGGCACTTCCCCTACTCCAGAGCTGTATATTCCTAGTGCCACCTGAGCTCACTTCTGGCCGTGAATCTAACTTCTACACCAATTTTTTCTTGCTTGCTTAAATTTCCTTCGTTATGTCGGGGGCTCTGCTGGTACCCATAATTCAATGAATTCACACTCTTCATAAATGACTATTTGAAATTGTTCATCTTGTTTCAGGGGACAAACAATCTGCTAGAACTTTTGGAGAACATGAATTTGAGGGTGGCAGAAGAGTATAAAAGCTTTGGCGATGTGGCTTCTGGGCTAAGGATCTTCGTGGAGCAGCTCAAATCCAAAAGCGGTAGCTTTGATGAGTATGTTCAGCAAATTGATGCGATAGAGCAGCAAGTGACAGAATTCGAAGCTGTAATTTCGGTGATTGATAAGTATGTTTCTTTGTTAGAATCAAAAGTGCAATATTTTTACCAAGTTCCACCCTCATGAACACAGTTTCTACTTGCTGAAATTGTTTTCAACATCTTGGTTCATTTGTGTTCAATTGTTGTGTTCCGAGTGTGAATTTGCATGCCAATCTTATTCCCCCAGTTTGTTTATGATGAGAAAGATCACAAATTTACTCATTTGGAATGGATTTGCTCCCCAGGTTTTAAAAACCTACCACCGTCAATTGATTGAATATCGCATTTTTTCCTTTGGTTAAAAAATGCCATCACGGTTAGAGGCTTGGTTGGATGTTCTTTTTCTCATAAGCATTGAAAGGGCCTTCTGCTGTTGACAGCTTTTGATATATTTTTCTTCTCATCATAATTCAAAAAAAAAAAAAAGAAGTTTTCACAAGTCCTTGTAAAAAGTACTTTTTTTGGTCTTTTAGTATGTAAATTTATGAAACTGTCTTTGCTTATTGTAAGCAACAGATTTCATAGAAGTACACTTTTATGAATTCACATGGTACAAACTGGTGACTCAAATGAGACTAAAAATTAGTTTCTTTTTAAAAAAAATTCTTTTGCAACTATCTGACGTATATCCTTAAAAGTGATCTTCATTTTCAAAACCTGTGTAGGTCATTTGGAATAATAACTTATATTCTAGAGAAAAAGCCAAATTTGAATAAATCAGTTGTGTTTGGAATAAGTAACTTTTAAGTGGTTTAATTTGAGAGTGTTTGTTTGATCTTATTTTTAGTTTTTAGCTTAGCGAAGCGTCAAGAAAATTCAAGTGCTTATAGCTTTTTGTTTTTTCGCCTATGATCTTAATTCAAAAAATACAAATTCTACTACAGCAACCATCATCTGCAAAGCTCAATTGTGACCTAGTTGTTGCAATCAACCAGCATGGCGAACCAACTACAATCACTACTTTGCACCACCCATGACGAAGCTGTCACAACCAAGTTCTATCGCCATCCCTTGCGCTGCCCATTGCCGCTGCCTTCACTCGCGCCATTGTTTTTGACCATTGCCACCATGCCTTGCGACCTCACCCAAAAAACCTAGCCAACGATTAGCTGTTTGTCTCGCGATTCAAAGCTACGAGGAGAAGCACGAAAACTCTGTTGGGCAAAATGATTGAAAATCTAAATAAAATTCAATACTGTACTGTCAAAACAAACAGAAAATACAGAAACTTAAAACAAAGAATAGAAAATAAATTCTTATGAACAAATGCAAAAGTCGAAATAAAATTGATGATCGAGGCTAGCATTGAACGCTATTTCCTTAAGAAAGATTCGTCGTTCGCAGTGGTACTAATAGGCTTTACAAACGTCAATCTCCCAAGATACACCGATCAACATCCGGAGAAGAAGCACTCCAATCTATGAGTATGGCGAACCGTTAAGTGTTTTCTACTCTCCGACTCTTTAACTTTGCACACACAAAGAGTGTAATGATAGGAAGGATATAAGATGCCAAATTTGTGCACAATGAAGTGTTTAAATAGTTATTATGGTGACTTTCTAGAAAAGTTACGGCACCTGTTCAGAACAGGTGCAACTGTTCGTCGTCGGCGCTTAAGAGCTCCGTGAGTGCTCTGCGAGCGCCTTATACTGGAGTTTAGGGGGGCCTTTTGGTGCTTGAGCACTCAGTGAGCGCCTTGCGAACGCTCAACACTGGAAGGAGGCGCTTGAGCACTCAATGAGCGCCTTACGAGTGCACTATTCTGGTTTGGTTTCCGTGATGGGCGCTCGAGCGCTTCGTGAGCGCTCCATTTTGGAAATTGACCGTTGAGTTTTTGACCCGTTGAGTTAATGGTAACCGAATTTTAAATTCAAATTTTAAAATTTTTATTTAAATAAAAATTTAAATAAATTTTCTCAAAAAATATATAAGCTACTCGGATCGAGTTGGGTTTTTGACCTGTTAGGTTAATAGTAACTGAATTTTAAATTCGAATTTTGAAAATTTTATTTAAATAAAACTTTTTCAAAAATATATAAGATACTCGGATCAAGTCGACCCATGACCCGAACTCGAGCCCGGCTCGGCCGGCCGGCCAGACGACGGCAACGCGTGTGCGCGCGTGTGAAATAGGTCGAATTCACGGTTAGGTAGATCATTTCACGTCCACAAAACTGGGTACTCCCAAGGGAACCTCCCTTTAGTCCAACTATAGCTTATATATACCCACTTAGTTCCTCAAGAACTTTCAATGTGGTGTTGAAGTTCACACTTTCATTAAACCCAACAAAACTCATGTTCAAGCGACGAGTTTGAACATCGATTTCTCATTCTCCTCTTATTGGATTTGAGCAAATAAATATATGTCATTTATCTCATCGTGGAGGAGAACGCATAGCACTTCGGACCCAACTCAAAAGACGGATGGTTTCGCATTTATTTTAGCCCAAAGTTTGCCAAAAATAAAATTATTAAATTCAATTTTTAACAATCCCCCACATGAATGAGAAATAACTATAAAATCAATACATATACAAAAGCAAACACACAATAGAGAGTACAAGCGAAAATCTCTTGTATAGAGATAGGTAACTTGCGGCTTTGAACCTTCTCTTGTGAAAGTTTATTGGATTTACTAGCTAATCAGTGAACATGATGTCTTGAATTATTTAGTCGTTTGTGTAAATCAAGACAATAGAAAATCACACAAGATATTTCCTGACATTGTTTGGTTCTCATAGTTGTGTTTATTTTGGCTCTGAACAATCTGGTTTTCATGAGTGCTCTAGAGAAATTTAGCCTTATCATTCTCATAGAACTGAGTCAGTTCACACTTACATATATGATTTCTTATTAAGAGTATCATGCAATACTCCACTTGAATTTTTAAGATATAAGAGTCATTAAAAGCTTAGCTTATCCAGAACTCGTTGTAGGTATCACAGTGTCATCTTAGAAATGGGTAGGAGCGATTACCTCTGATGTGATCCTCCTGAGTCATTCACAACTTAGTTGTCAATTTGAACCTAAATCTTGGGATCTCTAGTCAGTTAGGTTAGGTGTTTGTTATGATAACTCTTTAAGTTATAGGCTTTAAACCCATTTTCCTCGATAATCGACTAACTTGCTCTCTAGCTAAACCTTTAGTTAGTGGATCCGCGATGTTATTCTTTGACTTTATATAGTCTATTGTGATAACTCCATTAGAGAGTAGTTGTTTTATAGTATTGTATTTTCGACGAATATGTCGAGACTTACCATTATACATATTACTTTGTGACCTTCTAATTGCCGATTGGCTGTCGCAATAAATATAAATTGCAAACACAATTTTGTCTACATTGGAATGTCCTCTAGGAATTAGCAAAGCCACTCTGCTTCTTTTCCTCCTTTATCTAAAGTAATAAACTTAGTTTTGATTGTGGACCTGGCGATACTCGTTAGCTTGAAAGATTTTCAAGACACTGCTGTACTAGCCAAAGTAAAGACCTATCCATTCGTGAATTTTAAGTCTTTGGTATCAAATATTCAATTCGCATTGTAGAACCCTTCGACTACGCCTTGATATCTAGTTTAGTGCAGTCTATAGTTAAGGGTATATCTCAAATATCTTAGTACCCTAACTATTGCCGTCTAGTGATCTATCCCTGGGTTACTCATGTATTTGCTCAATTTATTGACAACACATGCAATGTCTGGACGAGTACAATTAGTCACGTATATTAAGCTGCCAATAATTCGGGAATACTCTAGATGAGATATGCCATCTCCAGTATTCTTCGATAGATGGAGATTTAAGTTTATATGTGTTCTCGCTGAACCATTATCGAATTTCTTAAATATTTTAAGAATCTTCTCAATATAATGAGATTGAGATAACACATATGTTTCAGATATTTTAGAAATTTTAATTCATAGTATAACATCTACAACATTCAGATCTTTTATGTCAAACTTACTGTTTAACATTCTCTTGGCAGTTTTCATCATATCTTGATTACTACCAATAATAAGCATATCGTCAATATAGAAACACACAATGACATATCTCTTTTCTGTGTATTTGAAATTGACACATTTGTCAAATTCATTTATTCTGAATCCATTTGACATCATTACGTTATCAAATTTTTTATGCCATTCTTTTGGAGTTTACTTGAGACTGTACAAAGATCTAACAAATTTACATACTTGTCTTTCTTTTCCTGGAACCATAAAATCTTTCGGTTGTTCCATATATATTTTCTCATTTAATTCTCCATTTAAAAAGCAGTTTTAACATTCATTTGATGTATCTCAAAATTGTACAGAGCTGCTATAGCAATTAACATCCGAATTGATGCAATCTTTGTAACCGGAGAATATGTATCAAAATAGTTCACTTCTTTCTTTTGCTTGTATCCTTTGATAACAAGTCTTTCTTTGTATCTATCCATTAAACTATCTGCTTTCATTTTACTTTTGAATATCTATTTACATTCCAGAAGTTTATTACCAGGTAGAAGTTTCACCAGCTCCCAAGTATGATTTACATGATGGATTCAATTTCACTATTTACAGCATCCTTCCAATAAGGTGTTTTAGGTGTAGACATAACTTACTGAAAGTTTTTGGGCTCATTTTTTAACAAATTAGTTAGAAAACTCGGACCAAAGAATTTTGAAGTCCTTACCCTTTTACTGCATCTGAGTTCATCTTCATTTCTTTTTAGTCTTGATTACTGCCCGTTGCAGTATCATAAGTCCTTATAAGAGAACTTGATTTTCGTGTAGAATTACACGAAAAAATATCTTTAAAAAAAGCACGCGTTTCTTGATTCAATAATAGTATTCACATGTATATCCTCAATTTCTGACTTATGTATCAGAAAATGATATGCACTATTATTATTTGCATATCCAATAAATACACTGTCAACAGTTTTCAGTTCTATTTTTGTTTTTTTAGGAACATGAACCGCCACCTTAGCCAAACACTTTTACACTTTTAAGTATTTGTAAGAAAGTTTACGATCCTTCCACAATTCATATGTTGTTTTATTTGTTTTCTTGTGGGGCATCTTCTTAAGAATATAATTCGTAGAAAGCAAAACTTCTCCCCACAAGTTCTGAGGTAAAGCTGAACTTATTACTATAACATTCATCATTTCTTTTAAGGTTCAATTTTTTCGTTCAGCAACACAATTTTGCTGAGGTGAATAAGGTGCTGTAGTTTAGTGTATAATACCATGTTCTGAACAGAACTCATCAAATGATGATTCATATTCATCACATCTATCACTTCGAAAAATATTTATTTTCTTGCTAAGTTGATTCTCAACTTTATTTTTATACTGTATGAACATGGATAATGCCTCATCTTTACTTTTTAATAAGTAAAGATAATAATATCTTGTGCAATCATCTATAAATATAATAAAATACTTTTACCATATCTAGTTTGCATAAACTTTAAGTTACAAATATTACTGTGAATTAATTCTAGAGGTTCGGTACTCTTTTTAATTGAATGAAAAAGTAATTTAGCAAATTTTGCTTTCACACAAATTTCACATTTATAATTTGGATCGATGTGGAATTTAGGCAAATAGTCATTGCTAAGCAACTTACGTAAGGTATCATAATTAACATGATCTATCCTAGCATGCCACACATTAGATAACTCAAACATATAAGTAAAAGAAGTATTTATCTTATTACTTGTAAAAAATATAGTTATTACATTGAGTTTGAAAAGCTCATCACTCACGTACCCCTTTCCCACATACATTCCACTCTTGGTGAGGCTAACTTTATCTAACTCAAAAACTTGCCTGAAACCACTCTTATTCAACAATGACCTAGAAACTAAGTTCTTCTAGATATTCGGGACACACAGTACATCGTTGAGTATTAGTTCCTTGCGAGACATCATCTTTAGAATTACCTTTCCTTGGTCTTCAACCTTAGAAGTCGAAGAATTTTCCATAAAGAGTTGTTCTCCATTCTCCACTGGTTGATAGGTCGTGAACATCCTCTTGTTTGAACACACGTGACGAGTAGCCCCAGTGTCAACCCACCATTCTCTTAGATTGCCAACCAAGTTCACTTCAGACATCACAGTAAAAAGGCTGATTTCTGACACATCGCATGATAGATTCTCTACTTCTGTTATATTGGCTTGGGCAGTTTTTTGCTTTTTGTCGAGGTTCCCTTGACTCTTCCGCTTGTGACAGTCTTTAGCCAAGTGTCCTGGCTTGCCATACACATAGCATTTGCCTTTAAATTTCTTTGTGTCACCGCCTTTGAAACCTTGTGTATAGAACTTCTTTTTCTGGTTAGATTTTTGCCCATATTCCACCACATTGGCCTTGGATTCCATAAAGGGGTTTTCAATTCTTTTATCGGAGACTTTGTTGTCTTCCTCGATCCTCACTCTCACAATTAAGTCCTCAAGCCGCATCTTATTGCGTTTGTGCTTAAGATAATTATTGAATTCTTTCCAAGATGGCAATAGTTTTTCAATAATTACGTCCACTTGGAATAATTAACTTATTATCAATCATGCTACATGAATTTCATGTAGGATCAACTGGAGATCTTGAACTTGACTGATTACCATCTTGGAATCCACCATCTTGAAATCTAGGAATTTATTGACAACGAACTTCTTCATTTTGGTATTTTTCGTTTTGTACTTCTTGTCTAAGGATTTCTACAGCTCTTTTGCTGCCTGGATTGAACTATACACATTATACAATGCGTTGTCCAACACATTGAGGAAGTAGTTCTGACAAAAAAAATCAGCATGTTTTCATACTTCCGCAGTGGCAATGATTTGCCTATCTGTCTCGTCCTCCTTCAGAGTAGACGAATCTTTATAAAGAAATTTCGCCAAGTTCAAAGTCATGAGATAAAACAACATCTTTTGTTGCCATATCTTGAATCGCCGAATTTTTTTGGCTTCTCCCCATGACGCACAGGTACATAGGAACAACCACAGATACAACTGGTGCAATGGCCGTTACTATAGTTTCAACACTGACGTTTTTAGTGGCTATTTTTGTATGAATAGAAGATCAATAAAGAATCAAATACTTGTAAATTTAAAACAGGTATCTGGAATAACCAGAAACAATACTGAATAAAAAATTAAAACTAGAAATAACACAGTTTTGAAACTTAGAAACAAAATTGAAATTAAAATAACCGAAAATAAAACTGGAAAGCAACACTACAATAAAGGTTTTTCTAGAAAAAACTGAATCTATCTTAAGATTGTTGAAAAAAATAATTGAAAATATAAATAAAATTCAATACTGTACTGTCAAAACAAACAAAAAATGCAAAAACTTAAAACAAATAATAGAAAATAAATTCTTACGAACAGACGCAAAAGCCAAAATAAAACTGATGATTGAGGCTAGCGTTGAAAGCTATTTCCGTAAGATAGATTCGTTCCCCACAGTGGTGCTAATGGGTTTCACGGACGTCAATCTCCCATGCTACAACGATCAATACCTGGAGAAGAAGTACTCCAATCTACGGGTACGTCGAATAGTAAGCGTTTTGTACTCTCCGACTGTTTAACTTTGCACACACAAAGAATGTAATGATAGGAAGAATATAGGATGCCAAATTCGTGCACAATGAAGTGTTTAAATAGCCATTAACGTGACTTTCCAGAAAAGTTACTGTACCTGCTCAGAATTGGTGCAACTGTTCGTCATTGACGCTCAAACGCTCTGCAAGCACTCCGCGAGCGCTTTATATTGGAGTTTAGGGGGGTCTCCGGCGCTCGAGCGCTCCGCAAGCACCTTGCGAGTGTCTTATTCTATTTGGTTTCCGCGATGGGCTCTCCGCGAGATCTTCGCCAGTGCTTTATTCTGAAAATTAACCGTTGGATTTTTGGCCCATTGGGCTAATGGTAACCAAATTTTAAATTCAAATTTTAAAAATTTTATTTAAATAATTTTTTTTCAAAAATATATAAGCTACTAGGATTGGATCGGGTTTTTGACCCGTTGGATTAATGGTAACCGAATTTTAAATTCAAATTTAAAAATTTTTATTTTAATAAAAATCTAAATAAATTTTCTCTAAAAATATATATGCTACTTGGATCAGGACGATCCACAACCCGGACTCGGCCGGATGGACGGCGGCAGCACGCACATGTGAAATGGGTTGAACCCACCGTTAGGTATGTCATCTCCCGTTCACAAAATTGGGCATCCCTAAGGGACCCTACTTAGTCTAACTATAACTTATATATACCCACTTAGTTTCTCAAAAACTTCCGACGTGGGATTGAAGTTCACACTTCTATTAATCCAAACAAAATCTATGTTCAAGCAATGATTTTGAATATTGATTTCTCATTCACCTTTTATTGAATTTGACCAAATAAATATATATCGTTCATCTCCTCGCGGAGAAAAACGCATAGCACCTCGGACCCAACTCAAAAGACGGATGGGTCTCACATTTTATTTTGATCCAAAATTTGCCAAAAATAAGATTATTAAATTTGATTTTTTACAAACTCTACCTGTAGAGATGGCAATGGGGTGGTGCGAGGCTGATAATGAGGTCCCCCATCTCCATTCCCAATTTAATCGGGATAGAATTAGAAGTAAATACCAAAAAATAATGGGAAACGGGAAAGGCTGAGAATATTTCGAGAATAGTTTTTAAGGTTTAAATAAGTGATACTAATAAGAGTTATGAATAATATAATAAATAAAAAACAGTAGTTGATAAATTAATAGAACTAAAACCATAAAATGTAATAAATAGAAAAAAAAGATAAGTATAATATTTCAATATTTTAAGCTGGTTATATTTTTTAAAAATAAATTTGATTTATGTACTTATATTTAAGAATATTTATTTTATGTAATCAGAGGTGGAAAGAAGAAGGGAACATAGTGGAAAAAGCAATACCATTCTCACTCATTTGTTATCGAGAGCAAAAAATACCCATTTATAACGAGACAAGAACAAGCGGGGGCAGGGGTGAGTGTAGGAAATTGCCATCTCTACCTATCCAAAATCATTTTCTTTAATAGCGAAACGATGTAGCATCAAAAGAAAGCAGAAGAAGAATAGAGAGTAGAAAAAAAAAAGATAGAGAAGCCAAAAAAAAAAAAAATCACACAACTCAATATCAATTCTTTTTCTTCAAAGCTTGATTAACACATTTATAAGACTTCTTGTTTATATCCCTAAAACTCTAGTTAAAAGGAAGTTAAAATCTTTAATAAAATAGAAACAAATAAACTCTTAATTAGTAATTATTTATTCTTCATAAATTAAAAAATCATAATACTCATAAGAAAACTAAATAAAATGAGTATTAGATTTTTTTATTTGTCAAGATTTGAATAAATTTTAATTAAGAATCTATTTGTTTTCATTTTATTAAGAATTTTAGTTTCTTTTTAATTAGTGTTTTAGGGTTATAAACAAGAAGTTTTATTAATGTATTAATCAAATTTTAATGAATAAGAATTAGTATTGAGTTGTGAAATTAATAAGAATTAATGAGAACATCAAATAGATGCAAGCGGTATTAGACCGCTCGACAGACTGATGGAGCAATTCATTGAGTGGTTAGAAGCATTTTTTGGTTTTTGCACTTTCTGCTCCTTGTGATCTGTATAGAACTGAAAAAGAAGCAAAACAGTTGCAAGTCTGTCAAGACCGTTCGAGAGGTCTAAAGACCGCATGAGTGGTCTCTACGCGCGCCCGCTATATATATTTGCTATTTTTTGTTAGGATTTTGTGTATGTGTTATAAAAAGGACTGTTAATGTTTTATGTTATGTGCCTTTTTTGAACAACATATTCTCTAACCACCAAAGTATCTCTCTGGAGATTGAAAAACTCTCAATCCGTCGTGTTCATTAAAGAAGATTCTTTAAAGTTTTAAGTTGTGACTAACTTGATGATTTTATAATCTCCATGCTTTTAATATTGTCATCAAGCAACCAAATCTTTAACATTTGTTCTAGTTCGTGGTGTCTTTTGGGTGGATTCTTAAGAGTTTAAGACCAGTGGTTGATTCCATCGATTAAGTCAAAGTCTGGTGATAGATTCTGTCAACGTGTGGTGGTGAATTTCGACGACAGTCGAGCACGAAATTAGTGTACATAGATTTGACAAGAATAAACTTATAGTCTAGGTTGTGAATTTAACGGTAGTCTGTAATTTTTTTAATTAATTAATTGTTATAAATGATAATATGTGTAAGTAATAGTAATTTCTTTTTATTTTAATTTGGTTGACGGGTTCAAACAAAGCCTAACTATTATATGATCGAATAGCATTACAGCAATGGCATTCACGTTATTATGATATTTATCTTCCACGCTAGGACCCGGTCAAACCCGTGATAAGTATAAAGTCAAGACTTAGTCAATTTGTTATTTTTTAGTTTAAATTTAAATAAGGCATTTTAAATTTATTTGGATAATTTGAATTATTTTTGTTTGGATAATTTGAATTATTGTCTTTTTGTTTAATTTTTTTAATTTATTTTTAATCTTTTTTCTCATTAATTAAAAATACATATATGTTTTTTTTTAAAATCTAATAACTTTTATTATATACATTTATATTTTTATAAAATTATTATTTTTAGAACTTATTTGTCGAGGAAATTTTTTTTGATTGAGCCACTTTTGGTGGGTGATCGTTTTTTCAACCCATAACCAACTCACCGATCATAAAAATTAGCAGGTTAGGCGATATTTTTTTGCAGTTTCAACCCGCGGTTTAGACAGTTTGCGGGTTGAAAAATTATAAAATTTTAATATTATTTTTTTAAAATTTGTTTCTAAAAAATAAAAAACATATTGTAATTTTAAAAAAAATTGTATTTAATACGTCAAGCAAAAGACTAACTAAGAATAATATAAATAATTCAATAATAATAATAAAATATTTAAATATCTATAACAATAATATTTGCATTACATAATTATTAAAAAAAATATTCACAACATATAAAGTAGTAATTAAAATAATAAATATTTTAATATGTTCATTATAAATTTTATATATAAGGTTGAGATTTATCCTATATAGAAACACGATAATTAATATTTAATATATGTATACTTTTGGCGGGTTAAGTTGATAGTGGGTTAAAAAAATATAACTTACAATTAATTTATTTTTTTTATTTTTTTACTCAATTCAATTATTTTTTTTATTTTTTTTACTCAATTCAATCCATTTATCCATACAATTCAAAATTAGGTTAAATTGAATTAAGTTAGACAAATAAAAAAATTTAACAAATTATTTGCACGGACCTACTTGTCATGACCCTTACCCCTTTTGGAAAATTTTAAATGAAATTAGTAATGGAGTTACACAAATTGAGTCTAGAAAAGTGAGCTATAGTTTACGGCCTACTGGGAATTTTTAAAAAAGTTTAATTTTTAACTTAAAAGTCTTTGTTTGTTATGTTTAAAAAAATCATTATTTTTTCTATTTCTTTTAAGAACAAAATTATCCGCATTAATTCCAAGTAATCTAATTTTTTATTATATAAAATAATAGAAGACCCAAAATAAAAAATATCTGTTAATTGAAAAGTTTAAAAGCCAAAAAATATTCCAAATACTATAATTTTAAAATAAGAAATAAAAGCATAATATATATTTTTAACAAAAAATTTATTTAAATAATTTAACTTTTAGACGGAGTTCAAGCCACAAGCCATTTCCATTTTTAAAGCTAAAATTTGGCAAATAGCCCTCAATTGGTTTGCTGTAGTTGTCAAATTTTGACAAAATGATCTTTCGATTGAAGATTTGGTTGCATGATGATAACTTTTAAAGCAAGGAGATTATAAAATCATCAAGTTAGTTGCCGCTTAAATTTCAGAGCATTTTCTTTAATCAATACGATGGCTGGAGAGTTTTCAATTTCAAGAGAAGCTCCTCAGCGGCTAGGAAATATATCATTAAGAGGAGGTATCTAACATAAAATCTTAGCAGTCTCTTTTATAACACATACAAAATCCTAGCAAAAAGTAGCAAAATATAGTGGGCGCGCGTATGGACTACTTTAGCGCCCTAACAGTCTTTAGATTGCTTAATTGGTCTTGACAGATTTGCAGCAATTTTGCATTTGTAATATCCATCTATAACTCTAAAAGAACAAGTATCAAATATCAAAAAATGAGACATTAATAATTTGTTACAAATTTGTCAAATAATAAAGAATTAAATCAAATGTAACTTGCTTTGACAATTCTGTGACAGAACCTAATAAGCCAAAATATCTTTTTAGTCAGGCATCAATATCCAACTAACAAAATATACAAATGAACGACACACCAAAAAAAAAAAAAAACCTCTCTCTCAAACAACTAAAAAAATACGACTCCTTCTCAAACGTCTCTCCCCCTTTAGATACATCTTTTCACCTTTTTGTCATGAATTGATAAATTAAATTAATAAGAAAAAACGAACAAATCTTTCTGTGTAGGAAACAAAATTAAAAAATAAGTGCAAAATCCATGCACATGTTTATACATTTGAAATCACAAAGTTCAGTTAAAGAAATCAAAACACACAGTCCAAGATATCTTATGTTCATATATGAAGGAATATAATCAAAGTAAATTCTATATAAAGTAGAGTGTATGACTTAAAACGTTTTCAAACTTCAAGATCAAATTCTATATAGAATCTGTATGGGTGAGTCACATTTATTTATTAGAAATCAAGAATTCCATAAAGTGAAATCATTTTAGACTCAATTCACTTTACAAAATAACTCTCCCTCAATTAAAGACTACAATCTTTTTCTTTTTTTTTTCTTTGCTTTTATTGGTGGTTTTCACACTAATTCAAACAAAAAAATAAGATTTATATAGGTAGTCATTTACTCAAACCAAAAATAAAAATTCCAAACAAGGAGAGACTTTAAACTTTAAAAGTTTTTGTGGATCTCGACTAGGATGTCATTTTGTGAAACTTAGAAAAACTAAAGGTAAGAAAAACCCATAAAAATTTGAAATTAAGTTATGAGGATCCATTCATCCAAAATACAGTTCAATAGTGTATAAAATAGAATCATCTCTGAGAACGTTCCAAAATAGTATGATATAGGTTAACCAATCAATGGGTGTACGTAATCCCAAAGACAAGACAAAAAGATTTTCTCCCACAATAAACACATTCATAGAAATGGAACTTACACTTTAATAAAAGTTTCTCATTTTTTTTTTAAAAAAAATACTCCAAATTAAAATATAAGAAAATCAACACAAAACAAAAAAAAATAAAAAACGACATGACCCAAATAGACAAACCAAACAAAAATCAAAGATTTCAACTTGCAACAAAGCACTCTAGATCACTTTTTCTTACCTAAATTTTTCTAAACTTGATTTAGTCTTTTATAGCATAATATTTGGGTATTGACTTAGACAAATCATTTTTAGTCTATGTTTTAAAATCAGTTCTCCTAATTCTAGGATAAGTCACTATATTCTTGAGTTCATTCGTGTGGTCAAGCAATCGACCTTTTCTAAGAACATGAGAGTAACCAGAATATGAGTCAAATATACCATGCAACTAAAAACAATAAGGTCGAATGCGACATTTGACTCTATAGTGATGACAGATAGGAATGAACTTATACTTTCTTACCTCACCACGCTGAATGGTGGTTTCAGTCGTCTGATATCTCCACTTTCTTTTACCAGCTTCACTTTTCATGAAAGTCGGTGCTGATGTTACTTGTGTTAACCAGATAACCTTATCTTTTTCTTCGGGTAATTTGTTTGACAAAGCACCAGCAAATCTAAGTCCTAATTTGTCACTTGCTGGTCTTTGATATCCTAATAACCCATATAGTGCAATTGACCCTGTATTTCACTTCTTGAAAGTAGCTTGAGTATTAGAAAAATCATTCTCAAGTTTAAAATATTTTAATTCAAGCTCTTTTTTGGAATTTTCACAAGCACATAGTTCATTTTTAAAAATATTTATCTTGATTTTTCTGGTTTGACTCAATTCAGACAAATTATTTTTTTCTATTTTACACTCGATAAGTTTTTTTACATAAAATTTTCCTATTCGATTTTAATTTCACAACTAGAGCTTAAGTTTCAGTTATCTTTTGCTTGACACTTCATTTTTTCTTTTCACACATTCTGAATTTATTAATAAATTTAATATTTTGTTTGGTCAATAAATATATTTCATTGTAAAACTTGTCATAAGCTTGTTGCTGAGCTTCACTTTCCACGGTGCCACTAATCTTTTCACCCTCTTTTTTTTCATTATGGAAATCATTAATAGAATTCTTATTTTCAGACTCGATGGATTCCTCTTAAGCATAGCAATGAATGCAATAGTATTACCATTGTTATTCGGATCATTCTGGTCCCTATCACTCAAGTCTGGTTTGCTCTCATCATTCCAAATAACAATGAATCTTTTTTGCTTTTTTATAAAATGGTTCTGGTATTCTTTAGCCACATGTCCATATTTTTGCATTCATATCATTGGAATTTAGAAATTTGACATCTGAACCCTGTTTTGATAAAATTGAACATATTTTTAATTTTTTTGTTTTTGTTTTTCTTTTGTAATTTTTTCTCCTAATTAGATTTTTTATTTTTCAAGAACTTGTTAGACTTCTTCATTAAAATAGCAATCATCCCAGGGTCAAAATCATCATCAAAATCACTTGCAAAACGTTGAGCAAAAGAAAACGCCAAATTTTTAGAAAACTTGTTATTTTAAGAACTTAGCTTATAGGTTTGTATGTTTTTAACCAAACTTTTAACGATGAGAGAGACAATTTCTTTACTCTCTTCAATAGCAGTGATTTTTGATTGAAAACGTTCGATTAAAAATCTAAGAATTTTTTAAACAATTTTAAAACTTGAAATTCTTTCTCCAAGGTAAAAAGAGGCATTTGCAATGTCACTCAAATTTGCATAAAAATTATCAAATCTTTCACTGTGTTTCATACGTAAAGTTTCAAAAATTATTGTGAGACGAAATTTAAGTATTTTTACGATTTCATTCATAATTGATTTGAAGTATATTTCATGTTTTTTTAGTCAATTCACACGTTTTTATTCTATGAAATTCTAATTTTGTAACTCTGCAAAAAATAGAATTTAAGGTTTTACAATTCTAACCTGCATCCTCAAAACTAGTTTTGTCCTATTTAATCGAGGATTTATAGACGGTTTTCCTATCAACAACCGCCACAGTGAAATACTTGTATCCCCGATAACGACAAGTTAGACACGTTCATCAAGAAAAATCATCATCTTAACTTTTTAAAAAAGGTAATTTGATCTGTTGAAGAGAAAAAATTTACTGGTTGAGGTGCCTTCTTTAAAAAAAAATTTATTTTTACAAATCAATCCTAAGTCAAGGACGAAGGGACGTTGGGACTAGTGGGCCCCCACTGACTTAAATTTTTTTTTTAACCTCCATAAATTTTACAAATTTATAAACATGTCCCCAGTGAACCACGCCCACAGATCCCACTGACCCACGCCCACTGGTATCAGTATCACAGCCTCATCTTTTACTTCTAGGGTTCACGCGCGGTGAGGGTTTGGTTTTTCTTCTTATATCTCCGTCCCCACTAACCCGTCCCTGTAGTCGTTGGGTCATCGCTAACTAAGCGCCGTCGCATCGCCGCCATTCGCCTCGTTGGCCGCCGTCGCGTCGCCGCCGTTCGCCCCGTTCCCACTACTCCTTCGCCGCCGTTCGCGTCGCTGCGTCGCCGCCGTTCACCGTCGCGTCA
The DNA here is from genome assembly GCA_034768845.1 of Heliamphora exappendiculata. Taxonomy (NCBI): domain Eukaryota; kingdom Viridiplantae; phylum Streptophyta; class Magnoliopsida; order Ericales; family Sarraceniaceae; genus Heliamphora; species Heliamphora exappendiculata. Next base: position 23,567,345 of record JAOTRH010000001.1, read on the forward strand.
CATCGCCTCACAAGCCCTCGCTCTCCGGGAGATATTCACTGAACTGAGTCTGAGATATTTTAATAAGACAGTGCTTTATATATCTATGTATCTATATATCTATGTATCTATAATAATAAATTAATAATACAGTGCTTTTATAATTTATATTATGTGTTTTAAATTAGTTTTAGCAATCTGTTTTTATTAATAAAACAGATTAACATATAAAAACTGATTTTTATTTTTTTATATACGGTGCAAGTTGCAACTAGTTCTGTTCGGCTGTTCCTGGTTCATGCTTAATGCTTTTAATATTTTTTTTATTATCATTCTGTTTGGTTTTGAATATTTTCTGTTTATTGATTATATATGATTTTGAATTTTGTCGTTGAAATTTTGTAACTTGTAGGGTCTTTGTTAAGTTTTTTTATGATTATTAATGATGCATTTTTCTTTGTTTATATTAGATTTAAAATTATAGAGAAATATTTTTAAAAACAGTCAAAATTTGAATCGTCATCTTCTACAACTCAAAGGGAGTATTTGAAAAAAAGTTATACACAATGCAACTTACTTGATCTTTCTGCTAGTCAAAATAAATCTTTAAAGAAAAATTATACAGAATGTAACTTGCCTGATCTTCCTGCTGATCCCGATCTACGACCTCGTATTTTGGATTAAGATCCAAATATTATAGACCAAGTTCATAGAGTGTACTTATTGAAAGGTCATTGCCAACCTCGTCATCACAATTTTTCAAAAAGGAAATTTGGACAATCTTTTAGAAGGTTTAACCCTTCTTGGTTTGATGAATTTGGTGGTTGGATAGAATACAATATATCAAAAGATGTAGCATATTAAATTTGCTGCTATTTTTTCAGACTTGAGATAGGAGACCAAGCAGGTGGTGATTCTTTTGTTGGCGAAGGATTTACAAATTGAAAGAAGAAAGAAAGGTTGCAAACTCACATGGGAGGTGTTAATAGTACTCACTACCAAGCTTGGAGAAAATGTCAGGATTTGTTGAATCAAAAACAACATATTGAAACTATTATCTCCAAGTTAGCTGATGATGCGAAAATAGATTATCGGATTTGGTTGACTGCAACAGTTGATTGCATTAGATTTCTTTTGCGGCAAGGGCTTCCTTTTCGTGGGCGTGATGAATCCGAGCATTCAACTAATCAAGGAAACTTTCCTGAGCTATTGAAATTTCTTACAGAGCAAAATGAGAATGTCAATTGTGTTGGACTTAAAAATGCTCCTGAAAATCTTAAGTTGACATCTCATGATATTTAAAAGGATATTGTTAATGCCGCAGCAATTGAGACAACCAATGCTATTCTTGCAGAGCTTGGTGATGGGTTATTCACTATACTCTTTGATGAATCTAAAGACGTCTCAATAAAGGAGCAAATGGCGGTTGCTTGGAGATATGTTAATAAAGAAGGATGTGTAGTTGAACGTTTTCTAGGTATTAAACATGTTACTAGTACTGCTGCTCTATCACTTAAGAAAGCGTTTGAAGATTTATTTTCAACACACAACTTAAGCATATCTAGGGTGCGCGGGCAAGGATATGATGGTGCTAGTAATATGCAAGGGGAGTTTAATGGATTGAAGACACTTATTTTGCAAGAGAATGGG
>JAOTRH010000001.1:23598554-23635701 GCA_034768845.1 Heliamphora exappendiculata
TGCGATTGCAGGACTCGGTTTGCAAATTCCATTTATGTTTTTCTGTTATTTCATTCTCTGTAATTTCAGATTCTGTAATTTGTTAAAAGTTTAATAAAGATGTATTTTCTGGATCACCGAGCATGTATTTTATGTCGGCGTTAGAAATTTTCCCAACATTATTTTGGTACCAACTGCCAAAATATATAGGTTCAAGAAGGCGCCTCTTGACTTAAGCCAGCAGGCACATGGATTGGGGTGAAACTCACCTCAAGACTTGACATGGCTCCAAATTCCTTGAAGATTTTATTTTATGGGTTTTTAGTAGATTTATAACAATAATTCAAATTATTTAATTTATAGGTTCTACAAAATAGATTATTTGTGTAAAAATTTAGTTTAATTGGATGGATTGGGGTGAAACTCACCTCAAGACTTGACATGCATCCAAATTCTTTTAAGACTTTATTTTATAGGTTTTCAGTAGATTTATAACAATAATTCGAATGATTTAATTTATAGGTCCTTCAAAATAGATTATCTATGTAATAATTTAGTTTAATCGGATATATATATATATATATATATATATGTGTGTGTGTGAACAAATAGTATTTTATTTTACAAAATGAAGGATTTGAGTTTAAAATAGGTTTTTAAAGTTAGGCTGTCTATTTTATAAAATAAAATACTATTTTTTCATATATCTATCAATATTATCGAACTAACTTTTTACATAAATGACCCATTTTATAAGAGCTAAAAAATGAATAATTCGAATCACGTTGCGACCTACCAAGAACCCAAAAAATAACTCATAAAATAGAGTCTTAAAAATTCGTCAGTGCCTCATCAAGATTCCAGGGGAGGTTACACCCACGGATTGATATATCATGAGAATGAGAACGTGTTTGACACTTCCAGGCAAAGAAAGAAAGAGTTATGTTTGAAGGTTTTTAGGTCATAATGCACGTGGAATTGTTGAAGTTAGGAGTCGGATCACAGATCTCCCGTGGGCATACCATGGTTTTTATTATTTCTAAAACTAGTAACTTATAAATTATAATTTATAATTATAAAAATTATGAGTGTATATTTGGTAAAAAATTGTATATTATAATTGAAATAAAACAAAAAGTAGTTATAATTTATAACATAAATTGTAAATATTTAAAATAAATTGTAACTTATAACTAAAATTAATAACATAAAATTAAAAATTATAATAAAAAATTTTATCAAACACCCCCAAATCATAATCCTAACTAGTGGGTTGAGAACTTCTCCACTGACACTTTGTCATTTGAAGAACTCCAAAAAATTTGGTCAAAGTTGAAATTATTGTTCACAAACATTGTTAGTTGGTGTCATGGTTTATGCATTTGGGGATCATGTAACTTTGAGGGGTTAAGTGGACTAATTAGATTTTGAGTTTACTCCCTAAAAATCATTAGTTCAAATCGATTGGAGTTAGCCCAACTGGCTAGAATTCTTATACTTCAATAGAGAGTTAAGGAATCGAGTTACTAGTTCTAAGTGCTTGAGATCACTATAAATTTATCTGTCCGTAGATTTAAGTACCAAAAAAAAAAAGTCATTATATAGTTCAAGTCCTCAATATTAGTAGACATTTGAAAAGCCTCTATAAATTCAAAATTTCGAGATTAATTAAAATGCGTACAAAATGATATGATTTGAATACTTAGTTATTAAAAAAAAAATAGTAGTTGAACTCATTCTAGAATTTTTCCCAAAGATACTTGGGAACTTTTTAATTTAGCATACTTAATTGGTCAATGCTATATCATTATTCAAAAAATTTGTCTAATGAAAAATTAAATCAAACAATAATTTAAAATAAACTTGCTCAAAAAACCCACTTTGTAAAAAATGAACCGGAAATTCTTGAATGGGGATGGAATAATTATAGGATTTTAATTAAGAATTATTGTCATGCAACACACTAATTATTAATTACCATAGAATTGTAATTGTGCTAAAACTCAGAGAATTTATTATTATATAATAAAAGTAGAGGTTAAGTAAAGTCAAAGATCCAGCCTCAACCTGTAAAGGGTCCAATCGAAGAGAATTAGAAGTCCAATAACAAAATCAACTCAAAGAGAGATCGAGTTTACTTTAAATTAATTATTTAATTGAATTTTTCAACAGGCAAGCTTTTTGAATAATGATGTAGTATTGACCAATTAAGTACGCCAAATTAAAAAAATTATCATTATTTTTTAAATATTTTAAAAACTGAAATCATGAAATTTAAAAATACAAATTAATTAAACATATTTTAATTTCTTTTTCTGAATATGTTCTGAAAAAGTTGCAGAATATTGTTCAGAAAATACAGACGAGAACACTATTGGGCAAAAGTCATTTGTTAAGTCATCACCTTTGTGTGACAATGCCACCTTCAAAAAGTTTTTTTCCGTATCTCGGTGCTGTTTGTCTGTTTTAAAAAACGGATAGTATAATAAGTGGTTTGTATGGGTAAATTAGTTTATTTAATTATTTGACTTAGTTAATTTTTTAATTTTAATAAATTTTTTTATTATTTAATTAAATTATTATACTTTTTAGACTCTTCTTATTAAAATGAGTTAAAAAAATAAATTTTTTTAATTAAAATATTAAAAAAAAATTTTAAAAAAAAATAAACAAAAATAAACTAATAAGTAAATTTGTTCAAACATGCCCATTAATATGTTTTGTTTTCACAAAATTAATAATAAAATTATTTTTTAAGGTACATATTTACCATTCAAAATAAAAATATTTTATATGTGAGGGATGTAAATGTAATTTAGCCCTTTATTCCATGGTACTAAAATTTAATGCCAAAACTCCGTATTACTAATCCTACTCAGTTGTTTCATTAGCAATTTTAATAGTATTACTAATTTCAATCCCCTTGTCAAACAAACAACCCACTTGTGGGGTTTATCTTATTATTAATCTTATTTTATTTCATAATCCTGTTAAAATAAGCATCGTCCATAATAGCAGTATTTAGCATTGCTAAAACTAATAGTATATATTGTAACTAAAAATAATAATAATTATAATTTATAATTGAAGTTGTGATTATTTAAAAATAATGCTAACGTGTAACCAAAATTAGTTTTTTATAAAAAAAAAAATAATTATAATTTATAACAAAAATTATAAATATTTATAAAAATATAATTTATTTTTAAAATTAATAACAAAAAAATTATAAACTATAATTTTTAGCAACGCAAAGCACTGCCCATATATGTTTTAGCTATCAGGCTTTGGACAATGATTAGTCTAGAGTATAACCTAGGTTTCAAGATCCATTTATTTATTTTCTCTTTTCTAATTGAATGAAGATCAAGTTGTCAAAACAGATATTATGCTAGGATTTGAAAATTTGCTAATTTATGATTTTTTATTTTACATTGATAAAAGATAAAAATTAAATTTAATATATAAAAAATTTATGAATTACTATTAATAATTTAAGCATTTTAGACCGCATTTTAAAGCTATTTATTAAGTATTAGGCCAATAGTTTACTTAGATTATTTCAAATGATATCAAAGTTAATTATGGTCTTATAGCAGGTTTCGTGGCTATATCCGCTAATCGTTTGTTATCTTCATTCCAGCTAGAAAAAAAACTTGAGCCACAAACGAGAACATTGCATATTTGAATGGAAATATTATGATACTCTATTTCACATCGATAGAAAATAAAAATTAAATATAATACATAAAAAAAATTTATAGACTACTATTAATAAACTAGCTTAAGCATTTTCTAATGCGTCATTAAGTTTTTTTCTTGTTTAAGTCATTGAAACAGTAGCCAACTTGAATCGTTAAATAGTAAATAAGATGTTTTTTTTTTTCATCAAATTTTGTTCCCATAATTCTCTTTCAAATGATAACTTCATTAGCATTTGGTTGATGGTCCCCCCATTTTTATCCAAGCTTGTTTAGTATAGTGGGCTGGCTGGATGGGTTTTAATGCTTTATGCTACTCCTCTAAACATGAATAGCATACATGACCCATTTATATTAAAATTTGCCCAAAAATGTTATAACTTCTCTATTTTAGACGCGGTTTAAAGAGTGCTTATAGTCAATTTTTTCAAATTGACATGATTTTTCACTTAGAGCTTTTGTTCAACTCGGCCGACTTCTCACGGTAGGTTGGCATAGCTTGGATACTAATACGGCATAGCTTGGATACTAATACTTTGCTTGGCTTGACCACTCGACCACTCGGACCACTAGTGCTTTAGTGTGGTCAGTCATTCTTGTCCAATGGAGAAATCCAAATCATTTTCCAATTATGAAATTATCCCCATTACTTCTCTCTGTGTTCATTCCTCATTACTTCATTTCATTATTATTTGAATGACCAAAAAGGTTTGATTGCATTATGTTCAACAAAACATTGCAAGTTTTTCAAAATGCAAAATCTGGATTTCACTCAAATCTCTAAATCTGTTAGAACATTATTGTACATCCCTGCACGTTCCCTTGTGATATGCCGCTATATATATAAATATATTTCTTATGTACAAAATCAAAGGCCAGTCAGTAGCTTGAAACCCTAATGTGCAACCCATTTGGTGCTTCAACTCTTGGAAACTTCATTAGCTTATCTCCCCCAACTTCTTCCCATCTGCACCCAAAATCCAAAACCCATTAAAGAAATCAGTTAAGATTTTTCATACAAAGGTATAAAGCATTTTTGCCAACTCTATTTCCCATTCAAAACCATTGGTTTACCTGTATCTTGTTACAAAATAATGAAGGAATGTTGAGATTTCTGCTATTCCCAGTTCCTTTCCTGGACATTGCCTTGTGCCTCCCCCAAAAATGAACAAGTAGTTCTGAGACTCTGAGCTTTTGTCCTGCATTTACCCATTCATTCCTAGAATTAGTCATTTTGCTACCTATATGGTCAAATATTTACTATGATTAGGCAAAATTTAAGGGAAAAGTGAGAGGAAAAAATAGGATTACTTACCATCCATCTCCATGGGTTGAAGGTTAACGGCTTGGGATACAAATGCGGGTCGTAATTAATCTCCCTTGTATAAACATATATTCTCCATCCTTTCGGGATAATGAATCCTGGGAAACAGGGACGAAATTCCGTGATTATCTATTTTGTCAATGGCCAAGAATTCTCTGAATCTAAATATCTCGGTCACTATGTCTCAATGCATTGATAACGGTATGACATGTTGATTCGAATCTCAGTTACTTAAATTTTTAGATACATGATCGTGTGACCGGATAGGATGACATGGGATATGCCAAGCAAATAACCTTAACTATATGGTCCATTATCCCATCCAGACTATCAGGTCATGTCAATGATATGGACCTCATGGTTGAATAACAAAGGAATATTGAGCTTCCTTTCTTCTTAAAAATCATTGTTTCAATTATTCATTTTACAACAGGTGGGTCATTGAAAGAATGTTCTTGGCTGGAATGGTAGATAGCCCATGTGGATCATGATAGAATAGGGCCCACTGGAAGATCTGATCTAAAATCCATTTTGAGTACTTTATTTTATTTGTTTGATGAAGTCCCCAAAGAAGAAGAAATTCTCAAACAGCTCCTTGTGCCTCTGAAGACTACTTAGAGCATCTCCAACCCATCCTTCATTTCTCTATTTTATAGTATCATTCTCTTCAAACTCTTCCTCTAAAATCCTCCTCCATTTAAGAGCATAGATTTTGGTACTCTAAATATAGAGTATGAACAAAAAATAAATTTTTTTGGTAATCTAAATATAGAGTATGAACAAAAAATAAAGTATCATCCTCTAAATATAAAGCATGGACAACTTATTTCATCAAATGAGTAAAACTATTAATTTATATGTTTATTTTCCGTAAGTTTAGTACTATTGGAAAGAAATTCACAATATCTTTAAAAACAGACTACTTCTAAAAAAATAATTCTCTCACTATGGAGGGAAAGTGAAAACTGCTCGAGTTTTAGAGAGAAATGAATGATGATTTAAAAAATATAGAGATGAAAATGAAGTAATGTGATTGAAGTTTACATGAATAGTATAGTTTACTGCAACCACATTTCCAAATAAAATATATTATTTTGGTAGTATCAAATAGAGTATTGAGTCGAGAAAAATTCCAAGTACACATAATTCAACCACAAAATCAATTAAAGGAAATGATCTCGGTCATTCATATGCATGTGGGGCCTACATTAATTATGGTTCCTACGATTATATAGATGATAAATAATTTCAGTCATCTATATGTATGTGAGGTTTACATGTATTGTGGATTCTCCATATACATAAAGATTAAAGATAGAAGGTTGAAATCAATTTATTTGATAGTTCTGTGATTGGTTTTGAGTATGTAAAAGGAAGGATTATGCTCTAAAAGCCAGCACCAGAGTATAGAGAATAACATGCTATGAATCTTGAATTGTTTTCACTGCAACTCACCATTCATCTCCATGTCTTGAGTAGTCTTCCTTAGAACCCCATTAACAATTGTTGCTAATCTTGATGTCTCAAAGATCACCTGCACCATAAACACCATAAATAAACTAAATTTGCTTGAATTTCCACCTGAAATCATCAGACTTAATCCCGTAGAATACTCACAGCTCGCGTGAATGGCATCGACTTGTAATCGTTCCAGCCGATTGGATCCTCTGGCCTTTTCCTCTCTCTAATTGCCAAATGTTCTTTCTGAAAAAGTCAGAAAGTTCCTAGTTAGATTTACAAGCACCAGAACACATTTAAATACAAAGTTTGATTAATGGACACATTTCTTGATATGTTTGGTACTCACTCTAAGTTCTTGGAGAACATCTGGGTGGTCATGAAGATACTTAACAGCCATCATTGAAGTGGTCGAAACAGTCTCATACCCAGAATACAGAATTGTGATAATTTGATCAATTATCTCTTCATCACTTAGTTCATATCTATTTTCCTCACCATCCATTAGGAATCCAAGCATGTCATGTTGGGTTTCTTGTGATGCTCTTCTCTCCCTCACCAATCTTCCCAACATGCTGGTAATATTCTTCCTTGCCTGTGACACATAATGTGTATGTCAAAATGCTTCTATGAACTAACTACTTCAAAAATAGGTCAATAAAATTGCAGGCAATTTTACCTGAAACCCCCGGCGGTAGTTTGTGCCGGGGAGGTTGATAGGAAGCGAAAGGGTTCCCAAAACCAGCTTAAAGAACTCCGGCATGAATTGCTGGGACATGGAAACGGATTCGATACCGGCAATTTGGTTAAGCGAGGAGAGAAGTGCCATCTGAGCAGAAGAAGATGAAGAAGAACATGAGTTGGAAAACAGGGGAAAACGAGTGAGATTTTGTGAGATCATTGAAAAACGAACCTCTTTGGTTTTCTGTTGAATGTCAATGACTCTGTTATCCCAATCGCTCAGGTGGGTTCTCATGAACTGGTCGATTTTGGGCAAGAGCTGGTCTCTGATGATGGAAGGGCTCACTAGAGCAAGCAATGCCCCTCTCATGTGCTTGTGGGCGGAGCCATGGACGGCGGCGATATTGAATTTCCCTAATATGTCTAGCATCGACCGTGGATAGCCAGGAACAAGGCCTTTTCCTTCATTCATGAGTACGTATCTGTTCAGTTCTGGGTCCATCGAAACAATGGTTGGGCAACCCAAGATGTGGGATTTGAAAAAACTCCCATATCTGCCATTAATGACGCAGATTAAAGAATGATTAATGTAATTAAAAGTAGGTTCACAGGAGAAACTATAAAGATTATTGGTCATAAATCCCAGTTAAAATTGTTAAAAAATTAACCATAATATAGAGTTTGTGGATTACCAACTTTTAATCAAGTGGGTAAGAGTGGGTTGTGCTTGTCATTCTAAAATCTAGGAACAAGAACCTTTCAGAATTAAAAAAAAAAAAGAAAAGAAAAGAAAAGAAAGAAAGAAAGAAACGAAACCCAAATCAGGTGAGCTTGAAAGGCTCAGAACTAAATCAGTTTAAAAAGGTGAGACTAGCATTATTTGTATAAAAGTTGAAGAAAAGCGCTGGAACCACAGAGGCCAGTGAAAGAGAAGAAAAGCTTGTAGTCCACTGATAAAATAGAGAGAAAAACAGAGACAAACAAATATGAAAAAAGTATTTAAGTCCACAAATCTAATTACATATTAGTGTTATTTTATCGATAAAAACATGCATTACTTTAATCAAATCACATTTTTACCGATAAAAATTAGTAATTACAGTGATTAATTCTATGTTTTAAATCTGTACAGGAAATAGAACTAACACACAAATAGAGTTGAGTTACCTTGCTCTCTGGTTTTTCATGAAGTTAGGACCCAGTTTGAGAAACTCAGTGGTCTCTCCAAAAACTGGCCAACCCATTGTACCAGGAGGCAAACCTTTCTTCCTGTATTTGACCTCATTCCATCTCAACAAACCAATGCAAACACAGAGTCCCAAAAGTGCCGCAAGGACCACCAAGAAGGCAGCCATTGTTGCTGCTCCCAAGAAGCTTTAAAGAGTGAAGACTCTCTGCCACTTCTAAGAGAGCTGGAAATGGGTATGGGAGTGCTCTGGTTTAAGCGACTCGGAGTTCTATATATAAAGGCCCATCCGTGGAAGGAGCACCATGTCCATGTCCATGTCCATGTCCAATGTGTGTGTATAGAGAGAGAAAGAAAGGTCATATACGCCAAACAACCATGCGTTCAACAGGGAAGGGACCCACCGCAAGTTTCTAACCCCAAAGAAGTGAAAGCACATCCGGGCAAGTTATTGGCAATTAGAGGTGTCCCGGTTTGAGTTGGGCGGGTTGAAGAAATATTTTTAATTAATTTATTTTTAATAAGTGATTATTTTTTAATTTATAATTAATTTATTAATCATTAAAATTAACGCGTTGGCTAGTATTTTTTTTTTGTGATTTTAACATGTGACTTATGTGGTTCAGTGGATTAAAAATTTATTATAATTTTCTTTTTAAAAAATTTTATTTAACACGTTAAATAAAAAATTAATCAAAAAAATTGTCATAATTCAATAATAATAATAATAATAATAACATAATTAAATTTTTTAACAATAATATTTATATTGTATACTTGTTAAATAAAATTATAACATATAATTAAAGTAGTAATTAAAATTATAAATATTATTTTTTATAAATTATAAACAAATAGAAATATGTATATGAGATTGAGATTTAGCGTAGGTAGAACGTGGCAACTAATTATATTTTTAGCAAGTTGAGCTGAGTTTGAATAATGGTAATTTAAAGAAATATAACATGTAATTAATTTATTAATTTTATTTTTTTTACCCAACATAGCTTGTTTATTTCCATAATATACATGGTTTGAATTAAATTGAGTTGAATTAATAGGTTAAAACGAATTAATAGGTTATTTAAACGCTCCTATACGACAATATAACAAATTTATACCTTGTAACTAATATCACATTATTTATTCTTATCAGTAAGGACATTATTGACAAGAACATTATTGATTCTCACATTTTTCACATTATTGATTGTTATTGATAAGAACATTCTTATTTTTTTCTTATCAATATGGCACAATTTGGAGTTACTTAAAAAATATTTTTAAAAAATAAATAAATTCTAAGTCATATTATTTAGTTTTTTAAAAAATTAATTAACGATTTTGTATCTCTCTTTCTAAAAAAAAGTCTATACACATCTTAACACCTTAATTTTTTAAAATTAAAATTACTATAATAATTTTATTTTAAAAAGTCAACGCATCTCACAAAAAAAGAGCTACTAATATTTCAAATAGTATAACTTTAAAGTATAAAATAATGGTATATGAGATATTTTAATAAAAAATAAAAAAATTTAAATTATTTCAAACACTTTAACTTTTAAAAAAAAAAATATTTTAAAAGCCAAATTTTTAACCAGAGCTAAGAATGTTCTTATCTATAAGAATTATTGATATGTGATTGATTCTATATTTTAAATTTTTACACATCGTTAAACTGTATTGACAATAGGATGGAATTCATTTTAGTTTAGATTTTAGTTTTTAGTATGTAATTTAGCAAAAAAGTAAATAATGTTTAGTTTTTATTTGGCATTTTTAAAACTGAGTGTTTTATTTTGGCAAAAAAATAGCTTTTAAGCAAGATTGTTTGATATATTTATAAAGTTCATTAACTTTTTTTATTTGCATTTGCAATAAAAATGCCTATACACATTTTAGACTTTCAAACTTTTTTTAGAATAAAATAATTATATTATTCTTAATTAAAAAATCAACTATACATTTAAAAATAATAAAAAAGACGCATCATTATCTCAAATACTATAATTTAAAAGTAAAAAAATAATATTATATTAGACATTGTAATGAAAAGCCAAAAAAATAACTATTCTAAAAAAATTATCATAAATAATTTAACTTTTTTTCTTACTCTTTAAAAAATTTAAATCTCTTTAAAATTAAGCTTTTTAAATATCCAGAACATATGCTTAATAAATATATTTGTAGTGTCTGTGTAATTTTTTTTAATTAATCAATATATATATATATATATATATAAACCGAGTCCAATTTTGTAATTTTATTTGGAGGGCAATTCGCTTGACTCAAAACAGGGCATTCAAGACCCTACCCTTCGAGATCACATTCATACAAATAAATAAATGGATAATTTTTATTTGGTTTGATGTTTAAAATAAAATTGTGTGATTTTTTTTATATTGAAAATATATTTATTTAGGTTTTTTTATAACAAAGCAATCTAATGTGATTATACTCATTGAACTTTCCCTATATTATTTAAGTCCACGTTGCCAACCTTGATTTTTTTATTTTTATAACTAAAAATGCTAAAAAGATAAGATTGTTTATTTGATAAAAAAATTAAAAAATTAAAAAATTAAATTAAAACACAAAATTTTAAAATATTCTATTCAAATTTCTTTAATTTTTAAAATACAATAATATCCCTTATTCATAACTTATTTTACTACCACTACTAATTTTATATAATTGTTAATATCAAATCTATAAAAATATAAAATTGTTCACTTTGAAAAAAAAATAAAAAAGCTAATTTTTTACTTAAATAATTAATTTAAAAAAATTAGCTTAAAAACTAAGTTATCAAACAACCTATTTAAAATCTAATTTAGTTTTTTTGTTAAAAACATTTAAAAAATCCCAAAAAAACAAAAATTTAGCTTTTAAGCTAGTTGATAATCGGGCACTTAACTTGTAACTGTTTATAATTTTAAAATTAAACCATTCTATTATTTAATTTGTTTAATTTATTTTAATTTTTAAATACACTTAAAAATGCATTCATGTACCAATTATTAATGGTATTATTAACATAGTACTTTTAGTAAATGAGAATATGCAATTTAAAATGACTCAATATTACTATTGTCTTCTATTTACTCATTAAAAGTAAGTTAATGTTATTTTATACAAAGTGTGATGTTTGATTAAATAAAAAAACTTTATACTTAAATAATATCATACAATGTTCCAAAATTACGTAATAATTACTCATAATGGCTAAAATGATGCAGGTTTGAGCCTCAAGAATTTGAGGAATGATTAAAAAAAAAATTTATAATTTTTTATACATATAACAATTTTAGGAAAAATTATTTTGAAAGTTTTATTGAATTGAATTTTTGTCTTGTTGTTTCATAATTCAACAATATTTAATTTACACATTAATTTTTTTTTTGTACAAAACTTGTTAAAAAAATAGCAAACAGAAAATTAAAAGAAAATTGTATAGGTAAGGCTCTGAATATGTGAATTTGGTTTATTTATTTATTTATTTTTTTGACATTATAAATTTTTTGTGTTTAATTAATTTTTTTCATCATTTAGTTAAGCTATTATATTTTATAGATTGCTCTCACTGAAATAAGTTGAAATTTTTTTTATTAAAATATAAAAAAAATTTAGAAAAGATAAAAATAAATAAAAATAACCTAATAAACTAAATTTTATGTTACTTAAGCTAAAATAAATAAAAATAAATCAATAAGCTAATAAATAATATTTGCTCAAACAAGGCCATAAAATAAACCGCCATATTAAAATAAAAATAATGGCATTTAATGTTTCGATCATTTAAATTAATTTTTATTAAAAATTGAAATTCAAAACAATTACCTTAATCACTTTGTTCGAAGGCCATGACTTTGTTCGAAGGCCGGCTCTTATTACGAAAGACAGTGTAAATTATTTTATAGTTTTTTTTAGGGTAGAGGTAAGTAATATTATTATTAATATTATTAAGATAAATTATACCTACATTCTTATATTTTATGATAATAATACTGATATTTTTTTAATTTTTAAAATATTATTATATTTTTTTATATTTTTATTTTGTAATACTTATGTCTTAAAATTAACTTTCGTTAATTTTTTAAACAAAAATACTGTTAAAATAATTTTTTATATTTTTTTAATTACAAGATATTATTTAAAAAAATTTAATTAAAATATAAAAAAGTATTAAATAGTAACATAAAATTTAATTTTATAAATTTAAATCTATCACCCAAACATAATTTTTTTAAAAATGGGGCTTCAGGGGTACGACCATGCACGCCACGACGGCAGTTGGAAGAAAAAGCATTCTCAGGCGGTGGTACAGTTGTCAATCAAGGATCTGCTTCGTGCAGAAATTAATAATGTTAGGGTAATCACATTTTTTAAAACTTTTAATTTTTTTTATTAAAAAAATTTATTTTTGAAATCGTCTGAATAGAAAAGGCAAACTCTTTTTAATCAACAATAAAAAAAATCATTAATAACGATAATAAATAATATAAAATTTAATTTATTAATTTATTTTAATTTTTAATTTTTTTAATTTTTGAATAAAATATTTTATTTGTTTTACTCATCCCAATAAAAAAAAGTCCAGAAAACATATTAATTTAACTAACTAAAAAAACAATATATTAAATATAATAAAAATAAAATAAAATAAATAAATCAGACATATTGGCCGGTTTGGGGAAGCGTTTAAGTCCGCTTTTAAGATGCAAAGTTTGGGTTTTAAAAACAAGGTAATTAAATTTTTTCATCACCTAATTTAAAAAAAAATAAGTCAGTACATATTTTAAATATTTTGGCCAGGTGGTTGAATTATTAGTTTATTTGTTTATTAATAAATAAATTAAAATATAAATAAATTAGTATATTTGGATGATCATTGGTTTTTTTTGTTTATTTAGTTTATAAGTCACTTTTTTTAATTTATAAGTCAATTTATTTTGATTTATAAGTCAATTTATTTAGTTTATTGACTTATTTTGCTTTATAAATTAGTTTATTTGACTTATTAACATATTTTTTTATTTGCATATTTTTAATTTATTTGATTACTCAAACGAGCATCTTATTTTTGAACTTATAAGCCAAATAAGTCATAAGCTATTTTATCCAAATGGGGCCTATAACTTTTTTTAAATAAAATTACTATAATTTCTTTACTTAAAAAAATTAATCTTATTCATAAAAATAAAAAATTAAATTTATTATTTTTATTGTATGAATTATTTATACCAAAATTAAATTATATATTAAAAATAATAAAATAAATTGTGAACCCATTTAAAAAATAAAATTGACAGAGAACAGGAGAGAAGACTAGTCCAAGGGAAAGAGAAATGACTGGAAGCTGGAAGGCTAGGGGGGGATGGGTGTAGTAGTAGTCTGAACGCGTGGACTGTGTGAAACGCTGCGACGTGGTGTCAGACTTGTTGGACTCCGACTGATTGATAGTATTTTATTTTATTTTATTTTTTTTAAAAAAAGAGAGAACTTTTTTTTTTATGTAATAATGGGTTGACCTACCAGACAATAATATCTCTAAGCACATTTATTTGTCAAATTTAAATCAAATTTCTCTACGTATGACCGGATTGGTTTGCACACCATTTTAATAAATAAAAACAAAAATTAAAACAAAATTAATTTAATTAAATAATTAAAAAAATTATTAATAACAAAAAATCTAGGATGACAAATAAATTAATAGGCCAAATTCACCTATTCGGACCCATGCATTATATTTATGTGATATTTTTATTTAATTATATAGTAAGATTATTAAATATTATTAAAATTAATAACTTATAAATTATAACCTATAATAAAAATTGTAAATACTTAGTAAAAATTTTAGCTTATAGTTAAAATAAAAATAATAATTATAACTTATAACAGAAGTTATGAATATTTAAAAAAATTATAATTTATAATTAAAATTAGTAGTACAAAGTTAAAAAAAATTACAAGTAATATTGCCAAACACCCCAATAAAATAAATTTTTACATACAATATTATTAATTTACTTTTATTGAATAAATAAAAAATAAAATAATCTATTTAATATATATTATATATTTTTATTAATAAAAATATTACGTAAACAATATTACATAATACTATCAAAGTAACTGATACAATTCATTCCTACAACTTCTGTCCCTGCAATTCATTTTCCACAACTCTCCTTCCAATCCACCACATTAAAGTGGGACCGGCTTCTCTCCGGACCGTTGGATGGATACTAGGGAGCAGTTCTGTCCCATGGATTCTACTCCTAGTCTGCTTTTATCATTTTATATATATTATTTATTTTATTAATAATAAAATATAAATTTTGTATCTAGAGAATTAAGTTTTAGCCCCTGTTTGGTTTTTTAAGAAAATTAGTTTTTTTACACAAAGAAAATAACTTTTAAGCTTTACTGTTTTGTTTTTTAAAAAAGTTAATTAACTTTTTTTCATCTATTAATTCAAAAAAAAAAAATCTATACACATATCAAAATCTTAACTTTTTTAAAATTAAAATTACTATCATATCTTAAATTAAAAATACCAACACCCTTCACACAAAAAAAACTATGCTATTATTTTAAATACTATAACTTAAAAATAAACAATAAAAATATATTAGATATATTAAAGTAAAAAAATTACTATAAACACCCAAAAAAAAATTTACTCATCTTTCTTCTTAAAAAACTAAGCATCTTAAAAACTAAGTTTTTTAAAAATTTTAAACAGGATTTAGGCTCATTTGGCAACTAGCTTAAATTTTTTCTTTTAATTTTTTACATTTTAGGCAAAAAATTAAATTTAGTTCAAAGTACGTTGCTTCGTAAATTAATTTTTAACCTAATTTTTTAAAATTAGTTATTTGAATAAAAAATTAGTTTCTTTTATTTTTTTTTCAAATTAAACAATTTTATCCTTATTATATAGTTAAAAATAACAATTATATATAATTAGTAGTAATAGTAAATAAGTTTTGAATGGAAACACTATTGTATTTTAAAATTATGGAGAGTTTGAATAAAATATTCTAAGAACTAGTATTTTGATTTTATTATTTGACTTTTTAAACTTTTTACTCTTTTACCAGAAAAGTTATGTTGGTTTTTTCTTATTTTTAGCCAAAAAACCTAAGTAGCCAAACGGGTCCTAACTCAACACCATTAAGGTTCCGGGCCTAAATGGGTATAAATTAATTATTAGTTTATTAGTTTATTTTTCATTGTAAATTTTTCTGTCATTATTGAAATTTTTTCATCATTTAGTTAAATTATTATACTTTTTAAATTACTTTTATTTTAAGACGAACTGAAAAAGTAAAAAAAGAATTGATCAAAATATAAAAAAAATTTAAAAGAAAAAACAAAAATAAACTAATAAGCTAAATTGAATGTTGTTTATTTTCGTCTTTAATGAATTTTTTTCATCTTTTGATCAAAAGTTTTTACTTTTTAAGTTTAATTCATCGAAGCGATTCGAAAAAATAAAAAAATTTAATAAAAACTTGAAAAAAATTTTAAAAAGACAAAAATAAGCAAAATATTGCTTATTTGTCCATGCACTGCATGAGGATAATATTTTCTTATTTAGATTTTAACACATTACAAATATAAAAGAAAAGTTAAAGTATTTAAGATAATTTTTTTAAAAAAAAATTGTAAACATGTTTAATGTACTCTTATTTTTTATTTTTAAGTTATAGTGTTTAAAATATTAGCATTAATTTTTATTGTTAAAATTATAGTTGATTTTTTAATTAAAAATATTATACTCATTTTATTTTTTAAAAAATAATGCATTTTGGAAATATATAGACTTTTTTCATTAAAAAAATTAATTGGCCTTTTAGAGAAATTTGGTATGGCTTATAAGTTGATTTTTTTTCTTTTTATAAAAAAAAAATTAACTCTTCAAATAACCCAAACATGACCCAAGAACGTGAATAAATTAAATTTATATTTAGAAGATAGACGATATTTATCATTACCGTTTATTTTTTGAAGTAATAAGTTCATTTTTTTTGTAATGAGCAAACAAATTATTAAAAAATGCATATAATTCTATTAATTTTTAATTTTTTAATAATTAATTTTAATTATAAATCTTGTTGTAGTAAAAACAATAAAGTAAGTGTTTGATGCACTTAATAACATTTATACAAATAAAATTAATAGTTTTGTTTATCAAGGTAAACATGACGTGAGTCCCAAAAATATAATTTCATTTTAGTATAAAAATAATTTCTAACCCATTCTTTAAACTATTCTCTATTTTAGAAAATGTCAATTTGATATTTTATATTTAAAGTATCAAAAAATTATAAGGAATCATCATTTTCTAAATATACAAAATAAACAATTCATTCCCTAAAAGAGTAAAACTTTTTATTTTAAATATTTATTTTTTATAAGTTTTGTATTATTAAAAAGATGTTTACAATATATTTTAAAAAGTAATTATTATTGAATATATTTTTAAAAAATCTAAAAAAGTATTAATTTGCATATTTGAGATTTAAAAAAAATGATTAGTGTTGAGATAAATAGTAAAAAAATAGAGTAATGTGATTGGAGTTGAATGAAATAGCACACTTCTATATACAGTATTAACAGTAATTCTACTATCCTAGATTTGTATCTCAAAAATAAATTCAAAAAGCATTTAATTCTCATTTTTCTCTCTCCTCTCTCCTCTCTTTTACTCACTCGCCACTCTCTTTCTCTCTCCTCTCTTCCTCTCTCTCTCCCCCATTGCCAAGACATTGTACACTAATTGAATTTTTTAAATTTTCTTTTGAATAAAAACACAAAAAATACATATAATTTATTTAATCAAAAAATCAAAAAATAAAATCATAATACTAATTCTTATAATATTTTATTTACACTTTTATCAAACAAATAAATTTACTTAATTTTTCAATTGTAATATATTTGATTTAACGTAAAATTTTATTAATTTTAATTTGATATAAATTATTTTATTTACAAAAAAGTAATATATATATTTTTAGCTTAATTTGTCAATAAAAATTATATTTAACGTTTAGTCTAATAATTTATATTATAAAAATATTTATTGAATCTAATAAATAATATTTTCTAAACTTCATCAATAGAAATTATTTTTAAATATGATATATAATTGTATATATTATAATTTTTTTTATAAATTTTAGATTTTATCGAAATCGAAGTCACGATTACTTAGTTAATCTATGGTTATAAATATTGTGCTATATTATCTGGTTCGGGTCGATACGTGCTATTTTGTAGTATAATTTTCGTACTATGCCGATAATTACCAAACAATATCGGACATATATAGATTTTATAATTAATTTTTATTTCTTGTTTTTTTAAAATCTTTATTCATTAATTTAAATTCCATATATATTATAAAGAGAGCTAAAATTAGTCTATTAATTCGTTATAAAATATATTAAATATTAAATTTAGGTCACTTTTAAGTTAGCTATGTTATTATATTATTAAAAATAATAAAAGTAAGAATTAATTTAGGATACTTAATTAAAAATATTATGTTAGATAAATGTTTATATTATACAAATATTTACGTTAAATATAATTTTTATCGACAAATTAAGCTAAAAATATATATTACTTTTTTGCAAATAAAATAATTTATGTCAAATTAAAATTAATAAATTATGCGTTAGATCAAATATATTACAATAGAAAAATTAAGTGAATTTATTTATTTGGTAGAAATGTAAATAGAATATTATAAGAATTAGTATTATAATTTTATTTTTTGATTTTTTAAAATTTTTATTTTTTTATCAGATAAATTATATATTTTTTGTGTTTTTATTCAAAAACAAAAAAAACAAAAAAAATCCAATTAGTGTGCAATGTCTTTGCGAGGGGGAGAGAGAGGAAGAGAGAAGAGAGAGAGAGAGAGAGAGAGAGGAGAGTGAGTAAGAGAGAGGGGAGAGGGGAGAGGAGAGAGAAAGAGGAATTAAATATTTTTTGAGTTTGTTTTTGGATACAAATATGGGATAGTAGAATTACTGTTCTATATAATTGCTTTTTAAATAAAAAAATATTATTTTGATCCGCTTAAATATAGAATATTGAGTTGAAGACACTCTTAGTCTTTACAAGTAGAAGGTTCTGTTTGGTTTAGTTTTTTAGTAGCTTTTTATGACTTTTTATTTTTTGGGTTATTTTTTTTTATTTTTCGATTCATTATGACAAAACAAAATCTAAAAGTATAGCCATTTTAGAAAAAGTTAAAAAAGGTCACTAAACACGAAAAAAGCCATATAAAAGTCTAAAGTGATTTTTTTTGTCTTAACTGATTTTTTAAAAAATTTTGATTAATTTTTTTACTTTTCTAGTTTATTAGGAGTGTTTAGCATTGATAAAACTAGTAACATATATATTGTAGTTGTAACAAAAGTTATAAGGGAGCAGGGTTCCTGCTGTGAGGGAAGTCACAGCAATCCTGCTGTGAGTCTCTCTTTTTTTTACGGTGAATTTTTGTGATATTTTAGTATCCCACATCGAAAAGGAAGAAGGAGTTCCTGAGTTATAAAAGAAAAATCTTAGACCTTTACATTCAACGAGACTTTTTCCCAAGTGGTGAAAACTCTAGCAGAACTCCGCAGTTAAGCGTGCTTACGTTGGAGCGATGCAATGATGGATGACCCAATGGAAAGAACAACAAAACCGTGAGGATTTTGCCCAAAGCGGACAATATCGTTGCTATGTAAAGAATCGGGGTGTTACAATTTTTATAATTTGGTTAGAACCGCTTATTATTTTATATTTAATGAGCAGTTATTTTGTTTAAAAAATCAGATCCATCCGGTATTGTATTCATATGATCGGTACACATTTACAGTACATTTACTTACAAAATCCTATAAATTGGTTAATTTTATTGAACACAAATTTGCTTCGATCATATGAATAATAATGTTCAATTGTCCTGATTTTTTTACAAAAATTACAACTCGTCAAATACAAAATAATGAATAATTCCAATCAAATTATAAAAATTCACTTCAAATGCCAAAAATACTCACAGTAGAGTTGCTATGACTTCTCTCACAGCAGGATCCTACTCTCAAGTTATGAATATTTGATAAATATTGTAATTTATAACTGAAATAGAAAAAAACATAATTATGAATTGTATCAGAAATTGTGGGTATTTAAAAAAATTTATAACTTATAATTAAAATTAGTAGCAAGAAATTAAAAGCTGCTTGCCAAATACCCCATTGTAACGAAAAAAATTTAAAAAGTATTACCATATGAATTAACATAAAAAAAATTCACTAAAAAAAAAAGTACATAAATAAAGTATTCCACAAAGTGCCTAAATTATTTATATAAAAACTAAATAAATTTAAAATCATTATATATTTGAATAAACCATATTTGACTTATAAAATAGATGGTATTCCATCAATATCATCCAATTTTGTGTCCCAAATATAATGTTCGAACATTTAATAATATTAAATTAATTATAATTTTTATATAAATAATTTGTACACTACGAATAATAAATTTAACGATTTGAATCATTAGAAAAAGACGGAAGTAGACCTCACGCTGGAATTGCACTCTGGATGGACTAAAGATTAGAGACAAGACATTTCTAAGGGCTTGGTTGGCAATTATCTTAAAATTTAATTTTTTTTTATTTTTTGTATTTTTAGTTAAAAAATTAAATTAGATTTAAAGTAGATTATTTGATAATTTAACTTTTAAACTAATTTTTTAAAAATTAATTATTTGAAAAAAAATTAGTTTTTTTTACTTTTTGTTTAAAGTGAACAATTTTACCCTTATATATATTTGATATTAACAGTTATATATAGTTGGTAATAGTAGTAAATAAGTTATGAATGAAGGGTATTATTGTATTTTAAAAGTGATGAAAATTTAAAAAAAATATTATAAAAATTTATGTTTTAATTTAACTTTTTAATTTTTTAATTTTTTAATTTTTTTATCAAACAGACAACCTTAGTTTTTTAACGTTTTCAGCTAATAACCCAAAGTTTCAGTTTAAGGATATTTAATAGTTTTTTGTGAAAATAAAAATAAAAATAGAACTCAAGCTTTCTTCCTAATTAATGTGATTCCCTATTGATTTTGTTACATGATCCTGGACGAGGAATATAGTTTTCCACTAATCACTTCAATTTATTTTTTAGCAGCAAAAAAAATTATTAAAAAAATGAGCATAAATCTTGTTACTTGCTAAAAACTTCCACACAAAGGCAAACATAAACTGCCAAGCATGGAGAAATACAAATTTTTTACGCAAAAAAATAATAATTACAATACTAAAAATGTAGACTTATTTTTATTAATACGATAGATGTTCGAATATTAAAGAGTGGTGAAAAGTGAATAATTAAAAATAGAAAAAAAATTGCTAAAAATAATAGGAAAATTTAGGATTATGTCCTCTTTTTGGTAGTAAAAATAATTTTAGTCCAATTCAATCTTTTTTATTAGGATTAGTCCCGTCTCAATTTTAATTTCTTGAAACACTCTTAAATTATATCTTAAAAAAAAATTTCTGACAAAATTCATTCCTAATCAGGAATTAAAAATTCTATATCATAAATCTCTTCAAAAATCTCTCAGAAAATCTCTCTCCAAAATTTTGCACCATAATCGCCGCAACCTTTCCATAGTAGATAACCACCACAAAAGATGACTTACAATTAATAAAAATATTAACAGTAATTAGAGTCATACTGAAATGTATAAAAAATACTAAAATTTGCTTTCGAAAGAACAACAATTCCTTATAACTGATAAATTTACAAGTTGAATTCAGATTTCTTAATTTGCATTGTTGTTGCAACTAATACATTTATTAGTTTACTTCGAATTATAAAATTCTACTGTTGCGTCAGCTGATAAAAGTATCATTTGAAGTTTAATTCTGAAAATTAAACTGTTGCGTCAACTGATAAATGTATCATTCAAATTTTAATTTTGGAAATCGAACTGTTGTATCAACTGATAAATTTTCATTTGAAAATTAATTATGAAAATTAAAATATTGTATCAACTGATAAATGTATCAGAGTAATTTTTTCTATAAATCTCATCAACGCTTTACTATATCCACCATGCTATTTTCTCATTTACAAATGCACAAAATCAAACATAAAATAAAAATTTTAAAATAGAACACGTATGAACTATATTGAATACGCAAAGCCACAAAATATAAAAAAATTCAAAAAAAATAAGTATGAACTATCTTGAATACATACATACTAAATCATTCGAGAAATTGATATTTCATTTCCATTAATCGAAATGAAAGTGTTGAAAAATTGATGATATTAACATTTTTTCATAACAAAAAGTAATATCAAAACAATCCAAAACACCATGTACATACTAGTAAAAATCGGGAGAGCCTTTAAATTCAAACCGTGTGAAATATTTTTGGCACACAAAACTATTACAGACGAATTCTGAAATTGTATTCAAATCTATCCAAATCCAAAAAATTTGTTCAAATATCAATTTTCAATTAAATTGTGTGTCACATAAGATACTTTCAGATATATTATCACTGTACAGAAATGATCTATTTAGGGATTAAAATTTTTAGTAACTACCACATACAAGAAAAAAAGAAGTGAAATATATTCCATATAACTGAATAACATATCAAGTAAGTGTATGTTACAAATACGAATTCTAAGCAAAATATAGCACAGTTGAAAATATTATTCTGGTTAAATTGAATAATAAATTCCTACAATTAAAGAATTCAAATACAACCATTAACACCGACTGAAAATGGCATAAATATAAATAAATGAGATAATTAATTCCTGCAATTAAAAAATTTAAATACAAATAATCCCACCGGTTGAAAATGGCAAAATAGTCCCGAATATAATAAAATTTTAAAAAAAGAACTAAATCTAATATAAAAAAAAAATAGTGTGACTAAAACTTTTATATTTCTAAAAAAACAGGACTAAAATTCCATTAATCCAAAATAATTTCCAAACCAAAACACATAACAAAACAAAAGAAAAAAGAACGAAAAGGAAAGGGGGATAGAGTTAAAAAAAAATTAAGTTCAAAGAATGGAGGAAGAAAAAGATATAGGGATAAGAAGACTAAAATAGAGTTACTGTGGTTGCCTCACTCTCTCAAGCCGAAAACCTTAACAGGGAGAGAGAAAACGAGATACCTATACAATTGTCAATAACCTAACACTACAACAGAATTGAAACTTTTTGACAATTAAAGTTCTCACAAGATTTTCATTATTTGTTAAAATATTTAGCGACAATAAAAATAAAATCATCATAGAGTTGTCATTAATAAGCGTGTAGCTAATAGTATAGAGTGACAACTTATTAATTTCATCACAAATTGTGTAGTATTAGTGACAAAATGTGTGTTCTAATGAAATGATCTCTTCTTTGTGACAATTTAATTTTAATTTGTAACTAGATATACGCAAATATCGTCACTATCTACACTAGTTATCACTAAAAAAATATAATTGTCAGTTATAATAAATTGTCATAAAAATATTTAAATTGTTAATAATAACAATTTTTCACTAATAATCAAATTTAAAATTTTATTTTACAAAAAATAAAATACTACGATGTCAAAAAAAATTTTACAAATAAGAATCAAACACGAGAAAACTTTGCATCCATGCATCCCTATTTCACACAATGACAAATAGTTAGCTAGATGAGGTTAAGAAGAGTTAAACCCAAAACCTTCACATTATTAAGTATGCTATCTTCCCAATTCATCTACCCTAATTTATGTTAAATTTACACTATTTATTTTTTGTATTATAAAATATAATGATGGAACATAAAAATTTGAATATACTATACAAATCACCACAAAGAAAGCATAACAATCAATATAGAGAATAATCTAACATCAATTAAATATCAGTAATATCAACTAACAAAAGAAAACACCCCATATTAATTATTTGACTAAACCTACTAAATAAGTGGCAATTTCTTTAAAAAAAAATAGTGATTTTCACTTAGTTACCCAAAGATACTATTATTTAAAAATACAATAATGTCCATTTCATATAATTTTTTTAAGACAATTTTGCATCAGTAGCTAACTTTAGCGGCCTTCATATAGTTTTTTTTTTCTTTAGTAAAATTTTTTCTACTTCATCTTAAACTAGCATAGTTTCATATTTATCTCGTTATCTTGATATGAGAAACCAAACAATAAGAATAATATACCATAAATAAAAAATACTAAAAAATAGCAAATGTCGTCCCAAACGTAGGACTAAGCTTATATAATTCATTATATATGCAGACCATAACAAAATTGTAATTTCAAAAAATACAAAGCATACAAAATTATAACAAATTTTTAAATATTTTTTCTATTGTTGATGTTCATCTATTAGGATTAATATAATATAATGCTAAACATTAAAGAATGCTTTAACATGGATATTTTATTTTATCTTAGGCTCTATTTTTATGGTAGGAATGATACGAGAAACCAATCAACATAAGAGATAATGGCAGTTGCTCATCATCTCTAACTATCGGCCGGTACTTGCAAAGAAGGTGTTTAAGGACGTTAGGTGGTGCCCGTTAACGCTCCTCCGATGATTAAGTTATAATATAATTATATAAAAAATATGTAATTCTAGAGAGTATGAATATGAAAATTCGCCCTTTACTACCTCCTCGATGATCTTTTTATTAGGAGTAAATGAAACGAATACTTAGGATAACTATTCCTTGATCTTAGTTAACCTAGATAATTATAAGCGTGATTTTCTGTACCACTTTAAGCATATATAATTTCAGTTAAAGGACTTTAAACCATATTAATTATGGGTTATTCTCGTACAGAAACACATATCCATGTCATACATAATAGAAAAATATATAATATTTGAGATCCCAAAAGAATGAAAAAAAATATTGATAGTAAATAAAATAAATAAAACTCTTTCCAAATTTTATCTTAATTCAAAAAATAATAAAAATTGTTTTAGAAATAACTCTAGTAGTCTTAGAAATTTTTTAAATATCTTTTTATAATTTCATCAAAAGTATTTTTTCGAATTATAAATATCTTTTAATTAAACAAATAACCTAACTAAGACAACTGAACTAAAACAGTGATATATACTTTTACTTAAAAAATATAATTACTTGCTATTATTGCAGTCTAAAGTATTGAGTTGAATAAGATTTTAATAAAAAATTAAATAATTATCACTAAAACTCTTTTTCCGCCAGATCAATTTTTCCTAAATACATTTATGGACAAGATTTATGTGACAAGCAAATAATTGTCAAAAAACACATCAATACATTTTATGATAATAAATTTTCTTGTCATAAAAGATTGGTCTAATAAAATTTAGTGATAAATCAAATGAATCGTCACTAATAATTATCTTTTAGTCACGACTTCTCTATTGTCACTAAACATTTCGTCATTAAAACTCTTTTGGAGCCAAATCTCTTTTCTCGACAGAAAGTTCGAGACAAAATTTATGTAACAAACAAAAAATTATTATATAGTGTCGTGACTTAAATTTTTAAGTGACAACTCATGTTTTTGTCACAAAATACTTACTTATAGTAACAATTTTATATTCGTCATAGAAAATTTTGTCGCTATAAATACTTTTTCTTAGTTAAAATATGACCTTAAATCAACTGCCCGCATAGAGAAAAGAAGGTTATTTTTTTATTGTTGATTTTTTAAAAATAATGAGTAAAAAGTAAAAAACAATTTAACTTCAATTCAAAGCTAGACGAGGCAAAATAATTTACGCAGAATTTTCATCATTATTAGGCTCGGATTGCCAATTTTAATTTTATAAATTTTTGGTTAAAAATGTCAAAAAATCAAAGTTGCTTGTTTGGCAAAAAATAAAAAAATTCAAATGCTAAAAAATCAAATCAAAACACAAACTCTTAAAATATTCTATTCAAACTCTCAACACTTTTAAAATACAGTAATACTTTTTATTCATAACTTATTTACTACCGTTATCAACTACATATAATTGTTAATATCAAATATATAGAAGGGTAAAATTATCTAATTTAAAGAAAAAAAACTAATTTTTAACCCAAATAACTAACTTAAAAAAATTAGTTTAAAAACTAAGTTATCAAATAATTTATTTTGAACTTAATTTAGCTTTTTGGATAAATGCGTACAAAAATAAAAAATTAATTTTTAAGCTAATTACCAATCGAAGCCTAAATCAAGGTAAGTGTTTGTTGTAAGTGAACTTATTAAAATTATGGGTAAATTACACTGACCTCTCTTGATATTTCTGACAAAAATAAAAAAATTTCATGTGATTTCAAAAATGACACTAACCTCTCATCAAGTTTAATTTTAACATCAAATAGACCTAAAATCGCCCTCACAATTCCAAAACCATCATCAAAACCACTTTATTCTCTAAAACTACCCCCAAAATCACTTTCACCCTCAAAAACCACCTCAACCTCAAAAATCACCCACACACCTCAAAGCAACCTCCCCAAACCCTCACTGTCGACCACCGACCGCCGACCACCGACCCCCACATCGCCACCGTGGCCCTCTTTATGCTCTCTATCTCTCTGCTCCCTGCCCTCTCTCTCCTTCTGTCGTCTCTCTCTCCTCTCTGCCCTTTTTCTCTCTCGATGAAGCGTCGGCAGTGGCGGCGGTGTGGGGGTCGACGATCGGCGGCGGTATGGGAAGCGGTCAGTGGCGGTCTCTCTCTCTCAGCGACAGTGGTGTTAGGGTCGGCGGTGAGGGTTGAGGAGGTGGTTTTGAGGTGTGGGAGTAGTTTTGGGGTTAGGAGGGTAATTTTGAATTTATTTGATGTTAAAATAAAATTTGAGTAGATGTTAGTATTATTTTTAAAATCACATGAAATGTTAATGTTTTTGTCAGAAATCTCAACAAATGTGAATGTAATTTACGATAAAATTATTTATTACAAGTTAGAATTTTAAGAATATTAAAATACAGCTTCAAAATCATTTTTTTTTTATAAAAGTCTTTAAGTTATTTTGAGATCAAAAATAAGAAATAAAAGTTATGATCATGAAATTAAAATTAACATTTATCTGGATTGATCAGTCTGCAAAATCAAAAAAATGAATGATTGCACACGACATTTGAACTCAAGTACTGGTCCCCGGGAACCCACAAAAACTGGTTGCTTGATGCTGTTTTTTTTAGCAGTAATTTTTAATTTCTTTATATTAAAAGTTTTGAAACAGAGTTTGTCGCATTTTTTTAAATTTTTTTTGTACTTTTATGATAAAAATAATTAGAACAATTATTTTTTGGGAAACTTTGTTTTGCTGATTTTAGTTCTGAAATTTGTAATCATGATTAATTTTACGTCAGTTCAGTTGTAACAATTTGGATGGGTAACTAATTAAAATTTTTTTAAATTTTTTTTAGTATTTTTAATTAAAAAATTAAATTAAATATAAAATATATTATTTGGTAACTGTATTTTTAAAATTATTTTTTTAAAATTAATTATTTGAGTAAAAAATTAGCATTTTTGTTATTTGTTCAAAATGGATAACTTTATCATTTTATACTTTTAATATTAAAAATTATATGTAGTTGGTAGTGATAATAGATAAGTTATGAATAAATAGTATTACTATATTTTAAAAGTGGTGTGAATTTAAATAAAATATTATGAGAATTTATGTTTTGATTTAATTTTTTAATTTTTAATTTTTTTAATATTTGTATCAAACATGCAATCTTAACTCTTTTTTTAACCAAAAAGTCAAATATCATGATAGCTAACGAAGGCCAAAGACTCACGTTATGAAGTTGTTAAAATTTGGTATTTTCTCAATTTATTGCTTAAAAAAGCTAAAATTAGGTGTTTATTGTTTCTTATTTGAAACAGTTAATTCTTATTATTAGTTGAGTTGTAACAAACACTCCTATTATGTACTTGTTAAAATTTGATTATTTTTTCAATTTATTGCTTTAAAAACCTAGAATTAGGTGTTTGTTGTGGCTTAATTTGAAACAAGTTGTAGATTCTAACAATTATTTTACTTGGGATCCTCTAAAAGTTTTTTTTTTTTTGCTTAAAAAGTTATTTTTTAGGCTGTGTGGTTTGAAATTCTTAAAAAATTTACTAATTTTTTTACGTTTTCTTTTTAAAAATATATTCACATTCTTAATTTTTTTCTAAAATAAAATTACTATGATATTTTTAATAAAAAAAGTCTATTCTATTCTC
The DNA here is from genome assembly GCA_034768845.1 of Heliamphora exappendiculata. Classification (NCBI taxonomy): domain Eukaryota; kingdom Viridiplantae; phylum Streptophyta; class Magnoliopsida; order Ericales; family Sarraceniaceae; genus Heliamphora; species Heliamphora exappendiculata. Next base: position 23,626,193 of record JAOTRH010000001.1, read on the forward strand.
AAATTTTTATAAAGGAAAAAAAATATTTCAACACTATATAACATAGAAACAAAACTAAAAATATATTAAATATTTTAAAATAAAATAAAACACTACCCCAAACCAATTGTTCCGACAGCTTCTCCGGTGGGTAAAAAGTGCTGATGCATAAATATTCTGAAAATAAAAAATAAATAAATAATCATTAATACGATTTTTATAAATGTCTTTATATTTTTTCTTATATATATATATATATGAAGTAAAAGTCTATAAAGATAAAAATACAGTGTAATTATATATATAATTAATTTTTTGTAACTAAATATATATAATTTTGAACATCTATAATATAACTGTTCCTGAAAAATAAATCATTTTTATATAATTGAGTTTATTATTTATTTACTAATTTAAATTTTTATTAATTTATTATTTTTACAATACATTATTAGTACGAAACTCTAACCAATTAGAGATTAAGGACCCGTCTCCGAAACACTAAGTATGGTAACAACTTTTATATTTAACATATATGTATTAGTTATAGCATACATTTAATATATATGTATTAAATGATTAACATTTAATACTTATAATTTTTCTAGAAATATCTAAAATAAAATATTTTGACTATAGCATAGTATATGCATAAAAATTAAAAAATAAAAATATTACTCAAAAGAAGCAAACTTGATTTTTTTATATATATTATAATAATTTTTTTTTATTCTGAAGTACACAATAAATTAATTTTACTTGTCTTTGTCATTAATGGTTTTTTTTAGATAATGTCGAATCTCTCAAAATTAAAATTTGTGACTTTTCATATTTTGAAAAAGAATTATTTATCTTGAATCATTAATATTGAGATCCACCTTGATGCTTTAAGTATTAGAGAAACAATAAAAGATAAAAATTGTGCATCCCTGTTGAATCGTGCAAATGTAATAAATTTTATATGCCACCATCTCCGAGAGGAGTTAAAAACTGAATATCTCACGGGAAAAAATTTACTTATTTTGTGAAATAATTTAAATGAGAGATACGAGCACCAAAAGATCGTAATCCTTCCAAAAGTTCGTTCTGAATGGTTGTACTTGAGATTACAAGACTTTAAATCAACTAGTGAGTATAATTCTGCTTTATTTAAAATTATTTTACAACTAAAATTTTGTAGAGAAAAATTTTTCGAAGAAGATATGCTTGAAAAAACTTACTCCATATTTCACACATCTAATTTACTCCTACAACTGTAATATAGAGAGCATTGTTTAGGAAGTACTTTGAACTGATTTCTTGTCTTTTCGTAATCGAACAAAATAATGAACTTTTGATGAAAAATCACCAGTCTCGTCCAACTCGTGTATTATTTAATAGATTTTTTCCGGAGGTGAATAAACTCTCATATTAAAACCATGGACGATGCCGTAGATATGAACTTGGTAGAAATAATAATCACAACCGTAAAAACTATATTCAGAAACCAGTAAACAAGTTATTCTATCATAAGTGGAACAATCCTAAAAGATAAAAAAAAAAAGAGAAGAACTTGCTCAATAATTCTTCTAAGAATTACGAAAATATTTGGTATAAATGTGGCATAAAAGGATATTGGTCGCATACATGTCGTACGCTCAAGTATTCGGTAGATATTTACCAAGCATCCATTAAAGACAAAAAAAAATGAATAGAAACACATTTTGCGGACCATGACAATCATTTGGCATAACCTATCTTGATGTTTCTGATTTCTTTGAATATTCAAGTGGAAAAATTGATCATTTATTTGGTGATGAAAATATCCATATCGATTAATATTGCCGTTACTTTATATCTATATTTTTAATAAATATTTACAATTTAATTGTGATAAACATTATCTTATTTTTTATAATTTTTCTTATGTGAAGAATCACGGATCTTGATGCATTATCCAATTTAAACAATACAATTAATGGAGATATTTGTCTAACAGATAGTGCAACAACGCACACTATTTTTCGTGATAAAAAATATCTTACAAAATTAATATTGACGAAGGCTAGTGTCAATACAATATCATGATCTGCAAAATTAAATAAAGGCTCTGGAAGAACAAATATTATATTACCAAAAGATACAAAATTTTGTATTGACGGCACTTTATATTCTACCAGATTTAGGAGAAATCTGTTAAGTTTTAAAGATTTACGTTGTAATGGTTATCATATTGAAACCATAAATGAATATAAAAAAAAATATATTTGTATTATTACTTCTACTATTTCTGATAAGAAGTTATTATTAAAAAAATTTCTTACATTTTTTTTGAATTATATTACATCACGTTAAGATCAATTGAATCATTTGTTATGATGCACTAGAAGTGCACTGATTTAAAATTATTTACGCTATGGTATGATCGCCTTGGGCATCCTGGATCAATAATGATGCGTCGAATTATAAAAAATTCACATAGGTATCCACCAAAGAATCAAAAGATTCTTTTATCAAGTGATTATCTATGTGCTGCATGTGTCACAAAGAAAACTAATTATTAAACTATCACCCTCAAAAGTAGTTGTTGAATCCCCAACTTTTTTACAAAAAATTCAAGAAGACATTTGTGGTCCTATACATATTCCATGTGATCCATTTTATTTTTTTATGGTTCTAATAGATGCATCAAGTAGATGGTCATATGTTTATTTGCTCTCTACTTAAAATATTGCATTTGTTAGATTGCTCGCTTAAATAATTAGATTACGAGCACAATTTCTAAATTATCTAATTAAGACAATTCGTTTAGACAATGTCGGTGAGTTTATATCGCAATCATTTAATGACTATTGTATATCCATTGAGATTGATGTTGAGTATTTTATTGTACACACTATACTCAGAATGATTTACCCGAATCTTTTATTAAAAGATTTCAGCTAATTGCTCAACCTTTACTTCTGAGGAAAAAATTACCTGTTTTGACTTAGGGACATGCCATACTACATGTGGCATCTCTAATTCGCATTAGACCAACCGCATATCATAAGTACTTGCTATTACGGCTCGTACTTGGTCAAAAATCAAATATTAGTCATATAAGAATTTTTAATTTTGCTGTTTATATTCATATTTCACTCCCTTAGTGCACTAAAATGGGTCCCCAATGTCGACTTGGAATTTATGTGGATTTTGATTCTCCCTCCATTACTAGGTATTTAGAACCACTTATCGGTGATGTCTCTAAGGCACATTTTGATAATTGTCATTTTGATGAGTCAGTTTTTTTATCATTAGAAAAAGAAAAATCGTAGCCTGAAACTCAACTCAAAATCACTTGGGAAGCTCTAATGCTACTTTGCATCTTGATCTACGTACTAATAAATATGAATTAGAAGTTCAAAGAATTATTTTTTTGTAAAGTATTTCAAATCAATTACCAGATGCATTTACCGACACAAAGAAAATAACAAAGTCTCATATAACAACTGCTAACACTTCTGCAAGAATTAATATTCCTAGATCAAGTGATATAGCAGCAAATGAATCTAAACCATGCAAAAAATGTGGAAAGCCTGTCGGGGCCAAAAGATAAAGTTCTCTAGAAGTAGATAATTCAAGACAGAGAAGTTAGTACTCCTAAAGAAGTTGTATTCACTAGTGCATCTGAAGAGACAAAATCCTCAAAACTAACAATCCTAGAAGTGGAATCTCTTAAAGAGAGAATTCAAAATAATTTTTTTCCTAAAGAGGAATAGGTACCTGAAAATAATAAAATCTTAACACATTACATGAGTACAGGAGAAATTTGGCATAGAAATAAAATCGTTGTCGACAACGTACTCTCATTTAAAGTTTCTACTGACATTACCAGAAGTAATGATAAAAATGAACTACAAACCGTCAAAAAATATAGATATAGAAATGATTAGCAATTTTGGAAAAAAGAAATTCAGGCAAAACTAAATGCTCTAACTGAAAATATGATTTTTTAATTAATTGTGAAAAATAATATTTATAGTTTTAACCATCAATCACATTCATACAATCCAACCAAGAAAAAATCACAACGACCAAATTTTTAACGTGAAAAATTCAAAGGGTAAAAAATCACGGGACATACCAAGTCCCGAACCCAAACACTAAAAATGAATATAAACAATTATAGCTTACAGACTTTTTGATCGACTCCACAATCTTCTAGTCCTAAGCTTGTATGCCGAATTCTCGTTAACTGCTCTCCTCTTGATTCCCACTACTACAACTCCTCGTAGCTTCCTTCTCCGGCAAAATTCTCCGTCGAAACTTAGAACGCCGTCTAAGATTTGCTGTCGAATAATCTTCGGGATTAGTGTTGCACAACCTCACTCTTGAATGGTCTTAATGCTCAGAATATTGAAGTCTCAATAGTTGATTTTTGTGCACCACTTATGATCTATTTATAGATCACCAAAAACCAAAGTAGTCAGGATTAGAAAACCTAAACACTACTTGGTCACTGCTCAAGCGGACGGACCACCGCTCGAGGAGTCAGGTGGTCGAGACTCCCACATACTGACTTAGTCTCCTGGTATGTTTCTCATATTTTAGCCAAAAAATCAGGAATCCTTCAAGGAGTCCTAGATTGTTTGAAATATGAAACTTTCAAACACAAAAGACTTCCTAAACTGAATTTCATATCCCAATCCACAAAACCTTCCTAAACACCTAGAGATTCCTAGACAACACACCTTCCTAATCACTTTGGGAAACCTAATCAACCTGGAATTGCCATAAACAAGATAAAATAGAAATTAATATATATTAATTTCTTCATAGCAAAACGTGAAGTATTTAGACTTATAATCTAAACCCTTGAAGGGGTACAACCAGTTGGATATAAATAGGTATTTATATAAAAACGCAATGAGAAATGTGAGATTGTAAGATACAAAGCGCGATTGGTTACACAAGGTTTCTCATAAAGACTCGGTATTGATTATGAGAAAACGCATTCACCTGTCATGGATGCAATCACATTCAGTTTTTTGATTGCCTTGGTGGTTATCGAAAATTTGAATATGCGTCTAATAGATGTAGTTACAACATATTTATGTGAGTATCTCGATATTGATATTTATATGAAAATTTTTTAAGAATATCATATGCCAAAAATATGCAATTTAAAACCTAGAAGTATCTATTCGATCAAATTGCAACGATCGTTATATGGGTTGAAACAATCTGGACGCATACGGTACAATCGACTCAATGAATATCTAGTTAAAAAGGGATATGTGAATGATCGAGTATATCCATGCGTTTTTATTAAAATGATAGAATCTGAATTTGCTATTGTCGCAGTATATGTAGATGATTTGAATCTTGTTGGGACTTCAGAATAGTTGACAAAAACTGCTATTTGTTTAAAGTCCGAGTTTGAGATGAAAGATCTTGGCAAAATAAAGTTTTGTCTTGGTCTATAAATTGAGCATTTGTGAAATTGAATTCTTATACACCAATCTGCATATACAAAAAAGGTTTTAAAACACTTTTCTATGGATAAAGCTTATCCTTTGAGTACTCATATGGTTGTTTGATCACTTGATACAAAGAAAGACCAATTTTATCCTAAAAAAGATGGAAAAGTACTTCTTGGTTTTGAAATACCATATTTAAGTGCAATTGAGGCCCTTATGTATCTTCCAAATTGCAAAAGACCAGATATATCATTCTCTATCAATTTGTTAGTAAGATATAACTCTGCGCCAACTCAAAGATGTTGGAATGGAGTCAAACATATATTACAATATCTTCAGGAAACAACGGACCTGGGTTTGTTCTATTTAAATAGATCAAAATCGCAGTTAATTGGATATGCAGATTCTGATTATTTTTCTGATCCATATAAGACTCGATCGCAAACAGAGTATGTATTTACTTATGGTAGCACATCTATATCATGGATATCTATAAAATAAACATTAACTGTAACTTCTTCAAATCACTCTGAGATATTGGTAATTCATGAAGCAAGTCGAAAGTGTATTTGGTTACGATCAATGATTCAATATATTCGAAAAAAAAATGTGGCATTTCTTCTATTAAAGATACTCCAACAATATTATATGAAGATAATGCGGCATGTATTATATAGATCAAATGAGACTACATCAAGGGTGATTGGACTAAGCGTATTTTTTCAAAAAAAATTTATACGCGTGAGCTCTAAAAGAGCGGTGACATTGATGTTCAGCAAATACGCTCAAATGATAATTTAACAGATTTATTTACAAAATTATTATTGTTTGCAACATTCAGAAAGGTAGTAGAGAGAATTGGAATACGTCAACTCAAGAATTTGTCATGCAAAATTGAAGGGGAGACACTTTTTTAAAGAATATTAATAGATCGTACTCTTTTTTTTTCGTCTAATGTTTTTTTTCACATGATTTTCCTTAGTAAGGTTTTAATAAGGCAATTTGATGGCATTTATCACCATGATGAGAACACAAAAATATTGTACTCTTTTTTCTTCATCAAATGTTTTGTCTCATTGGATTTTTCTTAATAAAATTTTAATGAGACATATTCTTAATATATGATCATTCACGGGGAAGTGTTATAAAACTGAAAACATAAATGAATGACTATTAATACAGTCTTCATAATTATTTTTATATTCTTTTGTGTGTATATATATATATATATATATATATATATAAATAAAGCAAAAGTCTAGAGAAATAGAGATACAGTGAAATTATGTATAGAATTAACTTCTTTTAATTAAATATATATAATTATAAAGAACTATGATATAATTGTTCCCAAAAAATAAATTATTTTACATATTTAAATTCAGTATTTGTTTATTAGTTTAAAATTTTATAAATTTATTATTTTCACAATATTATACATACAAAAAAAACTTGGTGTACTTAACAATTATGGTAGAAAAAGGCTTCAACGCCCCTACTAACTTAGATAATTATGCCGGTGCCACTCACAGACAATACACTCCGGCTATTTGATGGACATTCTGAAATAATGGGTTGAAATATTAGTCATTGGGTGCCACTAAACTCGCGTTTAGGCTCTGTTTGGTATTAATAACAATGTTATATTTTTTTAAAAAATTAAGCTTTTAAACTGATTTATTTAGGATAATTGTCTTGTACGATTTTCAAGACAACTAAAAAAAATTATTTTTTTTAACGTTTATTTTTTTTTCAAATTATTCTAAATGCTCTCATTTTAGCTTGTGTTCGTATTTAGTTTTTATTCTATAGTTTTATTTTATTTTTAGTAAATTTTTTTAGTATTAATTCAAATAAATACAATTTCTAGATTTCTCCCATTATGAAAAAATAGAAAAATAAATTTTTTTTATCAAAATCTAAAAAAATTCATATAAGATGAAAAAAACCCAACTTAAGTAAGATTTTTGATTTTTTTAAAATTTTTTCAGCTTTGAGTAAAACTTTTTTCAAGTTTGGCTCTAACGGGTATACTTTTTAAAACCCTCTCATTATAAGAATAAAAAAAACTTTAAATTAAAATATAAAAAAAAATTCAAGAAATAACAAAAAAAAAAAAAGCTCAAAAAAAAAACACTTGACTTTTTAGCCCAAAGATAAGCTTAGAAATGGACTATTATTCCCGTGAGATTAATAATCCAACCCAAAGGAATTTGACAAATAGTAACCAGATTACCCCTAAAATTTAAGGTAATACCAACGCTATCCTGAATTAGACGCACGCACACCCTTCTCCATCATCATCATCTCGCCAATTGATAATATAAGTAATGTAGCTCCTCAGCAATCATTTTGAGGAGGTAGGGGCTCGAAAAACACATCACCACAACGCCACCTTTGATGAATTTAGGAGTCATCAGGTACAAACAGAAAAAAAAAATTAATGTAAAAATAATATTGAAAGGTAATAAATTTAATTTAATTTCACATGCATAAAGCAAACAAGTAATTGTTTAGTCCATTATTTAAATCAATCCAATTTTATTACTAACTTAATTTCATTTTCAATTCGTATGCTATTTTCATTCAACCTACACTGATTATCAAATAAACTCTCAATTCTCTATGTTTCTCCCTCTCCAAATGTGATCGAATTATATGGCCTCCGGCACTTTTCAACAAACCATTCGAAGACAACACTTATTATACCGACCATGTTGAACTCATCATTTTCTCCTTTGTTATGAGTTAATTGAAATTCGGCTAATAGTAATCTATGACCTAATTTGTTTGGGGGTTAAAGGGGCAATATCTAATCATTCTCTTATGAACAAATAAATGACCAGGTTAGTTTTTAGCACTCACACTTATAAAAAATATATAAGAACCTTATTAAGATTAGAAGATTTGAAACATCATACGCGCACATCAAGTTGTTGTCCATTCAAACGAATTTAAAGACCGTCTAAATGCTTTTCAATCGAGAAACCCATTTTCTAATTACATTCGGATGGACGCCACTCATGTCTAGTTGCTAGAGACCAGAGATCTTAATTTGCAAATCCAAATGGCCAATTCCGTCTTGTCTTCACTCCCATCTGCACATTGGACAACACTATGTTCTTTAAAAAAAAACTCTTCCACCCAAGGAAGGAACAACCAACAATTACTTATAACCCATTTTTTAATTTTATAATAGTCGTATTAAAGTCATGTCTAACCAAAATAACGTACCATTTGTTATTATATTATTTTACTTTGTATTAAATATTATTCAATAAAAAAAAATACTATACTAATAATTTCATTGATAATAATTCTTTTCATTTATAATAATTTAAATATTAATAATTTAAATGTACTAATTATTTTTAAAAAATAATATTTATCAATTATTCCATTGGCAGATTGGGAATAGATTGGTGAGCAGGAGTCAAGTGTGATGGGGACTGGCGACGACTCAAACGGTGGCCAAATTAAGAATAATTGCTGCGGTGGGTGGAAGTGTTTTGATTGGGAGTGTTTGGTCAGCGAGATTCGATAAACCTAAAGCCATGGGAAAGAGGGAGAGGGTTTTGGCTCGCGGGGAGGTCTGGAGTCCTATTTCGCCAATATTTTAATAATATTTAGGTTTTATTTGATAATTTAATTTTAATTTAAAATTATTTTTAAATTAAATAAATAAAATGCTGGTTTTAAAAATATTTAGAACACTTAAACTCAATGAAGACAATAAGTCAAAAAAAGTCTTAGCTTAAAGTGTCTTTAAATAGAAGGGCAAAAAATTAAAATTAAAAAATGAGATTTAAAACTTATTTTAACTTAAAGAATTATAACAAAATTTTAATTTAAAATCAATTACCAAATGAGGCTTTATTTTTTTATTAGTTCGAATTATAAAATTTATCACAAGTTTTTATTTATGGAATGAACTAGGTTAAGAAATGATACTTGTGGATTGACTAGGCGTGCGTAAATAATTCGTAAATTTATTATTTGAATAACTATTTTGAGTAAAAAAAATTTGCAATAATATATTTTTAACCCCACTATCAACTCAACTTATCAATGATGTATATTAGTTATTGT
>JAOTRH010000001.1:23635801-23655039 GCA_034768845.1 Heliamphora exappendiculata
GCTGGGAAAGATATCTTCTAGATTGTCCAACAACCAGTAGGTAAAACATCCCAAACTCTATTGACATTTCCTTCTTGCACATCTCTTCCTTTCCAAACAACATATTAATCACCTTGAAAAGTCCCAAACCCAGTTTGTGAAAGTTGCAGAGATGAGATTTTTCATTTCAGTTCTCCTCTTTCTTGTGTTCTTCTCTTATGCAGGTAAGCATTTTCTTTCTCAAGGTTCAGTTTGGAATAATCATTCATTTCTATCTGTTTATTCACTTCTTTATTATTTTGAATTTCAGCTGCATATGATCCCTTGGATCCAAATGGGAACATAACAATCAAATGGGATATAATGTCCTGGACCCCAGATGGCTATGTGGTGAGTACTATTTCTTTCTTCTATTTCTTTGGTTCCTAAATTGAAGCAGTTCATTTTTCAGAACTTTATCATCATCTGTTGACAAGGTTTTTGATGGCTTGTTTTCCAGGCAGTTGTGACAATGAACAATTTTCAGATGTACAGGCACATCATGAGCCCTGGTTGGACCTTGGGTTGGACATGGGCTAAGAAAGAAGTGATATGGTCTATGATCGGGGCTCAAACCACCGAGCAAGGCGACTGCTCCAAATTCAAAGGCAACATCCCACACTGTTGCAAGAAGACTCCTACTGTAGTAGATTTACTCCCTGGTGTACCTTACAACCAGCAATTTCAAAATTGCTGCAAAGGCGGGGTGGTGGCATCTTGGGGCCAAGACCCTGCAGCTTCGGTCTCCGCGTTCCAGGTTAGCGTCGGGCTGGCCGGTACCACAAATAAGACGGTGAAACTGCCAAAGAATTTCACTCTGCTAGGTCCAGGACCTGGGTATACTTGTGGACCAGCAAAGATTGTGCCTCCCACCAATTTTCTCACGCCAGATCGGCGCAGGAAGACTCAGGCACTGAGTGAGTCTTGCTCTTGCCCAAGATTGCTTCTTCTTCACTTTCCTATGGGAGCTGACATACTTTCATTCTTTCCCCTGCAGTGACATGGAATGTGACCTGCACTTATTCACAGTTCCTGGCCCAGAAACATCCAAGTTGTTGCGTCTCCTTCTCATCTTTCTACAACGACACGATTACTTCTTGCCCTTCTTGTGCTTGTGGTTGTGAAAACAAAAACAAATGCATCAAGTAATATAGTTTTTTGCAACCAGAACCCTTGTTCAATCTGATAAATTTATATTTATAATTATGTATGTTATTTGATTGCGTAAAAGATTTCTAATCCATCATTTTAATGGTGATGGTGATATAGGAGCGATTCCAAACTTCTCAGTGTGGTTGGCGTGAACACACCAAGAAAAGATAATACACCACTGCTACAATGCACGCATCATATGTGCCCGGTCCGGGTGCACTGGCACGTGAAGATCAACTACAAGGATTACTGGCGTGTGAAACTCGCGATCACAAACTTCAACTACCGGATGAACTACACGCTCTGGACTCTCGTTGTTCAGCACCCGAATCTCAACAATGTAACTCAAGTGTTTAGCTTCGATTACAAACCTCTCGTTCCCTACGAGTCCATAAGTGAGTGCTGCCCACCCCCCACACCAGTTTTGAACTATTCTTACTCTGGCAAGTGAAAAGGGAAGAGCTTTTGTCAAGAATACTGACCTGAACAAATGTGATTTGATATGCAGATGACACAGGGATGTTCTATGGCATGAAATTCTATAATGACCTGTTAATGGAGGCTGGGCCATTTGGAAATGTTCAGTCAGAGGTGCTGCTTCAGAAGGACCAGAACACTTTCACCTTCAAGCAAGGATGGGCATTTCCTCGGAAAGTCTACTTCAATGGGGATGAATGCATGCTGCCCCCTCCCGATACATACCCATTTCTACCAAATTCAGCGCATCGGAACCTATTTGGTTTCTCAACAGTCATTTATTCTGTGATTTTATTCTTGATCGGACTCTCGTGATTGGTTTCGTAGAGTCCAATATGCAGAAAGTTTTGAAGCCAAGGGATTGAGAATGCCAAGACAATGGGGACTACAGGTACACAAATTCAAAACTCTTTACAGAAAAGCTCAGTAGTTGAAGTCCTTCAAATGTGTACTGTTATGATGAGTTTATGAATAGAACACTAGAAATGAACTCTCTGCAATGAGATCTTCTTGCATAGTTAGTGATTAATCAATATTGGACTGCTATAAACAAAGTACCTTTTCATCTGTCCCTTTACTGAAGAAAGCAGAAAGTTGTCGCAGTCATTCTGAAAGCAAATGCACTTTCACCAAATGATGTTCTTTTAATTGCATGGCTGCCATTGTGTTTCTCATAGAATCAAAGGAAAGAGGTCATCCACAAAATGAAGCTACAAGTGATAACAAGAAAATACAAAATAAACACTATATATTAGAACTAATTTCTCTCTGAATGGCTTTTATTTTCATTACAACAGTAACAACACAGGATTTCTGAAATTATACAAACAATATAATGTGTAACAGTAGTAAACATCAAATATAAAGTTACAAAGAAACAAAATGGTAGTCAATTCAGCACCAAAAACAAAAACTGAAGTTTGTTTTGACGGACACAGGCCTGAGCCTACACTGCCTGCTGGAAATCTTGCCAGACACGGGAACACTTCAATCAGATTACCATAGGTTCTGGGGTTTAAGGCATCTGGAAGAAATTTTATAACAACAGACTTTCTAGTCAAAATGGTGAGGAAATTCTTAAGCGTATGCATAGGAGAATGCCACAGACAACAATAGGGTTAACATTAGAGTAATTAAAGAATAATCTGGCCGGGAACTGGTATTTGGCAAATATGGGTAGGCATCAGGAGGTGGCATGACACAGTTATCACCATTGAAATAGATCCTTCGAGGAAAAGCCCAACCCTTCTCAAAAGTGAATGTGCTATCCTTTTGGAAGAGTAGCTCCGACTGTGCATTACCCAAAGGGCCAGCTTGCATGAGCAAGTCATTATAGAACTTAACTCCCCAAAGCATGGCAGTATCATCTGTTTGCAGAAAGAGAAGGGAAAAATTAATAATTCCGTCCTCTACAGGTAAATCATTCAGTCTATTGCCTAACAGTAGGAACTGGCAATAAATATCAATAAATAAGTGCACCCAGCAAATATAGAAATAGCAGTGACCAAGAAAGTATCCAGAGAGCATAGGAACAAACAAGAACATCTATAATTTTATGATCTGACTTACTTATAGCTGCATAAGGAGTTAGAGGCTTGTAGTTAAAGCTGAAAATCTGAGTCAGATTGTCGAAATTGGGGTGTTGGACAACCAAGTTCCACTGTGTATAGTTCATCCTGTAATTGAAGTTTGTAATAGTGACCTTCACTCGCCAGTATTCCTTGTAGTTAATCTTAACGTGCCAGTGAATTCGGATGGGGCACATATGGCTCGTACACTGGACCAGGGGTGCATAACTATTCTTGTTTGATCCAGCAACAACAGAAGCTAAATATGGCGAGTTTGGGCTGTATGGAGAGACAAGGAAAGGGAAAACATGTTAGAGAGGGGTTAGGAAAAAGAATCATATCAAAAGGAGGGAAAAAGAGTTGGGAAAAGAACAGTTGTGAGAGAACATACTCTACACAGCTCCCAGGGTGAGTATTGTTGTTCTGACAGCCGCAGGTGCAAGTCGGGCAGGGTACTATTGTGTCATTGTAGAAGGATGATAGTGAAACGCAGCAGGTAGGAGTCTTCTGAGCCAGAAATTGTGAATAGGTGCATGTAACATTCCATGTCACTGTCATGTGACAAAAAGAGAGTCAAAATCAAGTTTCAAAGGTATCGGTACACAGCTTCAGTAATGGGGAGAAATAATTTGTACAAATTCCCCTTCATCTGAGAGCAATCTTGTACTTCAATATGGACACAAATAAGCTAAACCCGCAAGAGGGAATTCATAGCCATTGAGAAACATAAGTAGCATCTATATTTGCCTAACAACTTACTCATAGCTTGCGTGACTCTCCGTCCATCCTGGGTAACAAATTTGGTGGGTTTCACAATTTTTGCCGGACCACAAGTATAACCTGGCCCTGGTGCTTTCAAGGTGAAGTTCTTGGGCACTTTTACTGTTTTGTTGGTGGTTCCAGCTGCGCCGACACTAACCTGGAACGAGCTTGCAGCATTTGCCGGATCTTGCACCCATGAGTTAATTACTCCCCCCTTGCAGCAATTTGCAATCTGCTGGTTGTACGGAGTTCCTGGTAATAAGTCCACAACTGTTGGGTCCTTCCTACAGCAATGTGGAATGTTCCCTTTGAATCTTGAACAATCTCCTTGATCCGTGGCTTGGGCTCCCATCATGCTCCATATCACCTCCTTCTTTGCCCAAGTCCACCCTAGTGACCATCCCGGAGCTTGAATGTGGCGATATTGCTGGAAGTTGAACATTGTAACGACGGCCTATCCACACACACAAAAGAAGCTCACTGGTTAATGAAAGAAGAAACACATGTTGAAAGTAGGTTGGAAAGAACAAAGACTTGGGCATTCTGTAAATCAGTTTCTCCGGTGGGATCAAGCATTGAAAAGATATATGCCCCTTAATCTCATTAGATTCAAATCAGAATCAAATTTCAAAGGAGCCTTCATCAGGATTTACAAACATTTGAACATGCACTTTAGAAAATTACCCAATACAGGAGCATCAAAAGGGAAGTAATAGGAAATGAGGTAAGATAAAGGTATGGCCGTATGGGCGCATTTGGTCTAGAATTAAACTACACAACAGAGGATGTCGTTTGAAAATACTTACAACATAGCCATCAGGAGTCCAGCTTATGACATCCCACTTTATTGTGATATTACCAGTTGGGTCAAGGGCATCATAAGCGTCTGAAAGAACAATAAATTCTGGTTTAAAAGACTTCTTATAATACATAGCAAACAAGCAAGCCACAGAAATGGGAGACGTGAGTTATCCAAAAAGAAACCGGGAAAAGGGGGGAAAGAGAAAAAAAAAAAAACACAAGAAGCAATATAAAAAATGGAAAAGTGCAGAGAAGTTGAATCGCTTCGGCTTCTTTTCACGGATCTAGAAACATTCTCTCATGAATTTCTGAATCTATGTATATCTTATCACCCACAAAAAATAAGTAAATTGATGAATCAATATGTGCAAGAAATAGAACTCCACTCCTCTTGAAGTTCGCCATTTCTCTGAAATCCGAATCTTGAGGTTGCCCAATAAAACCCATTGCCATAAAGGCCAAAATATTCCCGAATAGAATGCAATTAAAAGAAAAGATCTGAAACTTCTGAACGATCAAGGGAAACTCATTTCCTGACTTTCAATTCACGAACAAATTTGTCAAAAAATACAAGAAAAAATAGCATTTATCGGCCAACTAGGACCTCAAGAAGGTTTGCCCCCGGCAATAAGATAGATCAAAGTTAAGTAGCCTAACCAATTGCAGAAATAACAAGAAAGGACTACCCAATTCAAGAATTTGGAAGATCTGAAGGCAGGAGTAAGAGAAGTGAGAAAACCTGTTGAAGTAAAAGTGAATGAAGAAAGCAAGAAGACGACCAGAATGGCGGGCGTCATCAATTTGGTGATTGATCTGGGAAAACCCATTTTGCTGTTGCAGAATTCCTGGGATTTCGCTGGAATGATTTCTGCGCAAGATCTTCACAGAAGTGCAGAGAGAGAGAGAGAGAGAGAGAGAGAGAGAGGAAAAGGAACGCGGCGGTGTCTGGTTTTTGCCCGCATGGGAAGTCTTAAGAGAGCTCATTGGACTTCAAAAGTCACTTAACAGACTGTCATTACTAATTGTTTTCCTTTTTTGTTTTGTCAAATTTCACCAATAATGTTTTTTTTTTGGTCCCATTGACAAGTAACAAGTTATTTGTTTGTTCCATCACTCTTGACTTGCCATTGCGGATAAAGCGGTATTAACGTCACCATTTTACATATTCAATTAACAATTAAAAATGCTATTTATTATAAAAATATATATATTTAAAATTTAAATAAATAATTTAAATTCAACTGTGTATATTGTCAACGGCACACTAAGGTCATATTTGATTAATCAAATTAATAATAAAAATATATATAATCTAACTTGATAAGTAATTCTATAGAATTAGTAATGAATAAATTATTAATATCATATTTTTTAAAGTATCGTATATCTCATATTTTGTAATATTAACTATCCAATTGATGTATAATTTTTTCATCACTTATTGAATTCAAACAAAAAAATATAATTCTATGAAATATATAATCTAATTCAATATCTAATTCGATTAATTAAATATGCATCAAGTTCATTCAAATCAATAATTTTGATACGTCCATCTACCGGATTCACTTTTGACTTTCGTCTTAGTAGGTGTATTATTCTACATTTTTCTAATTTTACGAATTTATTGTAATAGTTTGTAGTATTATTGATTAATAATTGTTTGTTTGAGCAAAATAATTTTTACATACAAAATTTACAACAATTTGTAAATAAATAATAGTCTTGTTACCTTTTTGTTTTTTGCAGAAATCATAAGGCCTTGTTTGATTTCTTTAAAAAGTTGGATTTTTTACAAAATAGCCAGCTCTTAAGCTATATTGTTTGATTTTTCAAAAAAATCAACTATTTCTTTTATCTCTTAATTTAAGAAAAAAACCTATACATATTTTAAACACCTAAATTTATTTTAAACTAAAATTACTATAATACTCTGGATTAAAAAATCAATCTTACTCACAAAAATAAAAACAAAAAATGCTGAATATTCCAAATAGTACAACGTAAAAACAAAAAAGCAATAGTATATTATATATTTTAATAAAAAAATCAAAAAAACTACTATAAAGAATTATTCCAAACACCCTAACTTTTTTTATTCTCCCTTTTTATATAAAAAAAAAAAAAAACTGAACATCTTAAAAGCTAAATTTTTTGGACATTCAAATCAGGCCCTAAGGTAACTTAAAAGTTAATAACTCATCCTGTCAATATTCCATGAATAGAACAGTTTATGATCTACAAGAAAAACTCATTGTTGGTCTATATCCTCAGCAGAACCTAAAAATCTCCTTATGTTATTTAGGTCCATTTCCCATGTTCTGCTCTTTAGTATTTTGCATTTATTTGTAAGGACAATTCATATAATAACTTAAAAATTCAAAATAAATTGTCTAAATTTAACATTTACAGTATAAATCACACTCTAAACAAATTTAATTATTTTATTTTAAATTATAAATAATTTTTAAAAAAAGTATTAGTGTAACGACCTAAGTGGACTACTGGCTCAATAACTTGAATAAAAAGTCTAACAACGTAATCTAAAAACTTAAACTCAAGTTATTAGTAGTAGTCCACAAATTTCATAATATACCAGACGGAATTAAAATTATCTCTACTTTCAAATTAATATTTTTTTACAAGAATACTATTATTTATTATTAATACATACGTCTAAAAACAAAATATAAAATTTGTTTTTTTTAATTTTCTTTTGAATGTTACAATTAGTGTATCAGGATTCAGGAGTGTACATGAATAGAGGAGGGAGGGAGGGCATAATCAAGACAGCTATTGTATTTCTGGACATGAGTGATTATACAAACCTTTTCTAGTGTCGGTGAGAGATGTCTTTTGGAGGGGCCCTCTTGATGGCGAACTGAGAAAAGTAAAATTCATATAATAAGATATATTAATTTTTTTCAAAATATTTTGGTTGTATTTTTAAAATAAATGATTATTTTTTTAAAATTATAATTTAATGGCAGAGATAAGATTTAGGTCGAAGGGTTTTAGGTTGAAGAACAACTATGAAATTTCATATTAAGCTTATTTAATTTTTTTGGTAGCTTAAAAGTCACTATTTTTTTAACTAAATGAATTTTTTGACTTTTTAGTTAAAGTAGCTTAAAATCAAAAATAGACTTAAAGCCAAGTTGACAAACGAAGACTTAGAATTCAAAATCAATTATCCAAATTTACTTGCAATATAATCCACACAACGCACAATTAAATTTGAACTCTTCATTTTAAATTCATAATAAAATTCATGACAATATTTAGAGGTAAACAACATTTTTGCATTCAAAGACCCTATGAGTATTTTTTAATAGAGTAATTATTCGGTGCTCTTAGGGTACAATATCATAAGTTCACATAGATTTTTACTTAATATGATAGTAATAAATTTTATAATTAGGACATGATAATTTATCTTTATTATATAATTATGAAATAAATAATAACTCAAATTATACATATTATAATTATTTATTTATTAAAAATATTATATAATATCGTTTACATTATATGGTAATTAGCTTAATAATTTGCCCTTGGAATATTGGGTGTTGTGCTCGAGGCATACCACGAGCTGTTACGAAGACTTTTGAGGGCTCGTATGAAATCAAATAATAATTTGACAAAAAATTAATATTGCACGAGTTGTTAAGGATATTATTTATACAACAAACGAAAAAATATATTTATTATATAAAAAATAAATTAATCAAAAATTGATAGTTGCATGATTGGAATTCATTTGTTTTTATCCTCAAAAAATCCCAAACAACTATTGATGTATTTTGAATAATTTATTTTTTTTACAAACAGACGTCGTAAACTAGTTTTGTGCCCCTCATAATTTCATGATAGTGTTTGGTATTGTTAAAATTAATAATTTATAAATTATATTTTATAATAAAAATTGTGAGTATTTAGTAAAAATTGTATTTTGTAGTTAAAATTAAAAAAAAATAATTATACGTTGTACAAAAAGTTATGAGTGTTTAAAAAAAATTATAACTTCTAAATAAAATTAATAACAAAAAATTAGCACTAATTTTGCTAAACAACCCTAATATGTCCTAATGCCTTGTTCGGCTGTGAAACTATAAAAGTATGATTGGATTATATAAGAACTAACAACTAACCCAGATAAAAAAAATTTATATATGTTATTTATATATTTTTTAACCCTTAAATTAGTTTAAAATTAACTTTTTAAAAGTAGTAAAATTTAGTTAAATAGAACATACAATTTAAAGTCTAATTATTTTAATAAAAATATGCCTATAAAATGACTGAAGAAATGTCATTAAGAATACTTGTTTAGTTTTCCCACCTGTAATTAAAAGAATTATATAAAATCTTCTAAGTGTTAATCATCCGCCCACAGAAAAAAAATTGAAATCTTAAAATCAAATCAGAATTTACAAATAAAACAAAAGATTATTTAACATGGTATATTTTGTTGATTGACAAAAAATATATATATAAATTTTTTAAAATTTTATAATATTATTTTAAAATTTATAATTAAATATTTTTAATAACATTATAAATTGTATATTAAAAGCTTTTTAAAAATTTTGTTAGCACTTTCAAACTTGATAATCTCTCTCAACATTAATCTATTCTAATTTTTTCAACTTCTTTAAAAATGTTCACAAATCATATATATATATTTTTTTAAAGGTAATTCTCATCTCCCTGCCACGTACGTAATGTCACGTCCCAAATTCTAAAAAATCGTAAACCAACCCCAAATCGTCCCGCATAAAAAGTCATCAACTAAAATTTTCGTTTTACTATAAATTTGAATTGAAAACTTATTTGAAAATAAAAATTTTCTTCAAGCAACTATGTTCTCATGTTATATGTACATATCAAATTTCAAATAAATGCTTCAAATTTCAAGAGTTCATTTACAAAAATAATATCATTATATTCATCCGAGCTATCCAAAGTATAGAAACAAAATTAACTACATTAAATCCCTTTCAAAAGCTTTCCAAACTTTCAACATCCTCCAGCTAACATTCATGGTTTTCAAACCTAAAAGAAGGTAGATGCAACATACATGACTCGGAACCCGTAGGATAAAGACTAACTCAAAATGTTAAACATGACTTATGAGGTGGGATGGGTAAAACCGAAAAAAAAAATATAAGTTTCACCAATTCGTTATTCGTTCACACGCACACATCTACCTACATAAATTTATTTCATTCATTCATTCGTTTTCTATCATTCTTTATTTCATTATTCACATTCCTTGAACCTTTTTTAAAACATTCTGTTTTGTCGCATTTATCCATATTACTATCTCATTCTCATTACCCGATTTCTCATAAAATTGTATCTCATTCAATGAACCGGCGTCGGATGTAGCTTATAGAAACATTGTCCCATTCGTCCCCAATAAGCTACATGAAGCCGTTGTGGAATAGATCGCTCTATAACTTATCATGACACAACCACCACATTTCGGGAGCTAACTTGTGGCCATGTGTTCCTCATCTTACGCAAGTTTTCGGTCTTTCACCGTGGAACCATACAAGCCCAACTTAATTCACATCAATCCACACTCAGTTCATTAATCGTTAATTACTATCATTTTTACAATTCGAGAGTCCAACCCCACAACTAGTTCCTCTCACACTCATTTTCACATATTGCCATTCCAATTCCAATTTCAAACTTTTCATTTCATTTCTAAATCACATTCTGTTTTAGTATTCAATCTTTCTTTTCAAATCATAAGCATCATAAATTTTAATACACAATTTCTCATGATTCACGTTCCTTTCATCAATTTCATAAAGTACCAACAATACAAAATTATTTCAATCGAGATCATATCGTTTGAAAAAAATGGAATACACCCATCATATACATATAGAAAACTCACATTTATCGTAAAACCCAACCAACTGGTCCAACACATACATCCCAACCCAAATACATTTATATAGAACGTGAACCACCTAAGAAAAACCCGTTTGACACACCAAAACCCGGCAAAGCTTATCTTAATCGACACGATTCAAAATGAAAACAAACAATGAGTTTAAAACTTTTCAAATACGCCTAACCGAGGATTTAATTCATGTAAAAGAGTAGTATGAAAAACTAGGGTCACAGTCCCCAAGAGTCGCGCCTTTAAAACAAAACACCAAAAAATTTGAAAACAGCCCAAACAAATCGAGTGGTCTTTCTCAAACAGATCGATCGGTTTATCGATCTATCCTACACCAGGTTTTTTTTCAAGCTAAAAACTTGATTTTTAGCACTTAAAAGATTTTTTTGTACTTTTCAACACATTTTGGGCGGAACAAACTCTCTCCGATCCATTTCTATTTTATTTTCTCAAAATTTCACAATCACATAAACTATGTTTCATCAAATAGCTCTAAAATCTTTCAATTTAGCTAAAATACCAACATTAGTTCATCTTGTATCAAATTACCTTTTCCCAATTGATAATTCAAATGCTTCAATCCACAACAAATCCCTTCAATGTAACGAAACCCAAACTCCCCAATTTTGTTCATTTTCCATGAACTTAATACATCATAAGTACTTAACATAGGATTCATACACTCCAATTTTCAAATCTTGCTAAGTAAACATAAGCTTATTCTTCAAACTCCAAGTTTACAAGTTACATGCCACTAAACACCAATATTGGGTTCTACTTTCATAATATCTCTAATTTATCATGATTATAAATTTAATAACTCATAATTTAATTAGAATTTTGATTAACCTCACAAAAGATAAGGGTTTTATGACACTTTTATGCAAAATCAACACAAATCACTTCAAAGCACTATAGTTAGTCAAAATCCTACCTCATAGATATCCCACCATCAAGAATCAAATCTCTAACGAGCTCCAATCCACTAAAGCCCAAAAGGCGCGACTATGAAAGAACTTCCAACGAGTATCCATGCTCTCCAACAGTAGCTTGCTCAAAGAAATTGCAAGATCTCGACCCCAATGGACATGAAAAGCTTTAAGGACCTCCAACATCTAAACCCTAGATCACCCATCAACTTTAAAGAGATGAGAGAATGAGAAAACCAACCCAGAACCTGTAACTTATAGTTTCTGTCGGACACAGACCGCTCGATCGGTCTTAGGATCGCTCGAGCAGTCTTCGCAACTGCATTGTTAGCCCGACTTTAAACGAGCATATCTCCTTTATTCGAACTCTAAATAGGATTATTCTTGTGCTCAAACTAAAGTCCTAGAATTCTACTTTCTAATGGTTCAAATCTCACACTAGGATTCATCTTGTACAAAACATTATGACCAAATTAGTAAAAATATGTCATTTTTCTTCACACGTTTTTTACATATTTTTGTCCGAACATTCTTTAGAATCTTATATTCTTCTCTGAACATATCTTTCATGCGTATCCAAACTCAAAATACTCACTTAAAATATCACCAAGATCAAGTTTTAATTTCTACTCCCATCAATATTTACTCATTTTAAAAAAAAATGAATCAGAGTATCACACGTAATAATTAGATAAGAAAGTTATTTCGTAAGAGGTGTTTTCAATAATTCTCCCGTGCTTTGCATGGTCAAATATAAGAATAAATAATATAAATATTTTGTTGCGTTAATGTCATCTCATATTACACCCATTTTAGAAACTATCAAAAATTAGACAAACAAAAAAAAAGAAAACAAGATAAATAAAAATAAAGTACAATGAGATCAAATAATAAAGATAAATGATACAAACAAGAAAATTAAATGTGAAAAATATACATGTTAAATAAGAGAATTCCAACACCAAAACTATCAATAGAAAGTAAAACGATTAAATTTTAAAATATAAGACTTTTTGAAGATTTTTCCACTATAGATTTTTCATTAAGTTTCTCGATCGTGCCTCACTAAACATTAGCACTTTTATCAAAAAAATTATATATAAAATAAAAAATAACAAATCATTTAAAAATTGATAAAATTCTCAAGTGTTTAGAATTTGAAAAAATTAAATTTAAAGTTTGAATGCACAATATTTTATTATAACATGAGATAAATTTAAATGTTTAAAAAGATAATAATTTATAATAGAACAAATTTAAAATTTTAGAAATATATTTTAAATTTGAAAGAATGCTAATCTGGACCAATAAAATTAAAATATTAAAATATATAATTACAAAATATAATAAAGAATATTAAAAATATAGTACTTTGGATCGATAAAATTGGAGTACACAATTTCTCAGTATTAAAAAATCTTGAATTTGGATTATAAGAATTTAATTTCAAATATTGAATAGATAATTAGTTGAACAATTAAATTATAATACATGATTACTCTATATTATTTAAAATTTTGAAAATATAGTAAATTGATCCAATAAATAGTAACACATAATTATTGGATATTATTAGTATTAAATAAGTTTTAAAATTTGAAAGGTTATTAATTTAGACCAACAAAATCAAAACTTATAAATATTGAATGTTGGAGCAATTAATTATGTCATTTTTGTTTATTCAATATTATAGTTTGAAAAATAGTGATCTGAGCCAATAAATGATAAGTTTATACTAAATTTTAAATTTGAAAAGAATTGAATAATTTAGACCAATCCAATTGTGTCACATAATTTTGTTTCAAATATGATTTGAAAAGATAGTGATTTAAATAAATTAAGAAAGGATAAGATTATATAAATTTAAAATTTTAAAGTTTTCGAAATTGAAATTTGGACCAATCATATTGCGCATCATAATTTTCTAATATAAAAATATTTAAGATTTTGAAATATTCGGCACGAGACTTTCAAAGTTAAAGAACCTACAACGTTTTGTTTTATATAATAGTATAAATTTTAAAAAAATAGTAAATTAGTCAAATAAATAGTAACACATAATTATTGAATATTATTAGTATTAAATAAATTTTAAAATTTAAAATGTTATTAATTTGGACCAACAAAATCAAAACTTATAAATATTAAATGTTGGAGCAATCAATTATGTCACTTTTGTTTATTCAATATTGTAGTTTGAAAAATAGTGATATGAACCAATAACTGATAAGTTTATATTAAATTCTAAATGGTGTAAATATGAAAGTAACTGAATAATTTATACCAATCCAATTATGTCACATAATTTTATTTCAAATATGATTTGAAAAAATAGTAATTTGAATCAACAAAAGATAAGATTATATAAATTTCAAATTAAAAAGGTTTTGAAATTAAATTTTGGATCAATCATACTACGCTACATAATTTTCTAATATAAAAATATTTAAAATTTTAAAAAATTCAGGATGAGACTTTCAGAGTTAAAGAACCTACAATATTTTATTTTATATAATAGTATAGAAGTATAGATATAGATAGTCTTATATAATTAATTAATTAATTATTTAATAAAATGTGGAAGAAAATGAAAGCCCACCTAACAGGATTTAGACCTCAGGTAGGGGTGGGTCAGGTTGTGTACGCCATGGATTAAAAGGGAGTGGGATAAATCACAAATGACATTTTTACCCCTTTTGAATTCATTTCACCTACCCATCATCTTAGCTAGTTTTCTTAAATACCATGAATATTGTTGTAAATTAGGACATTTAATCCCCTTTCAGGAATACTAACCAAATACTGGATAAATTAATCTAAACTTATTTTTCTCCCAATCAAACTTACCATGTAATATAACAAACAGCACTATTAACCCTACCATTATTAGTTTTATTACTAAAAATTCAAAAGTACAACTTCCAAGTAACCAGCTAGTTTTTCTTCTTCTTCTTTTTTAAATTAAAAATCATTCTTACCTATTCTTTTGGTAATATTTTATACTTGGACAACACAAATCCAGATCAATTGGTGCCATAAGCAGGGTTATTTTATGTTCTATATATTGCAGGTGGTAGGTTATGATTTTAAATGAGGGATTGGTGTTTTATTAGAAAGTTAAGACCCAGTTTGATAATAACTTTTGGGCTTGTTTGTTGTTTCGGAAAGGATTAGATTGGATATGAGGAATTAGTAATACCGAGGGTCCTACATATTTTTTTTTGTATACCAATGAATTATAAATAGAATTATGTATATAGTGAGAAATTTGGTTCATGTTTGATTAAAGTGAAATAAAGAATGTAATAAGAATTGTAGAATTATTTCTGATCATTAAATAAAGAGAAAAGATAATCTGAAACATGTTACTAATAATATTAAGAAGAACTTAGTATTGTTAATTCTATAAATGAGGGATTAACAATTTCGCATTCGTCGGACTGTTAGTTTGAATCCCACGATATAAATGTGAGACTCACAATACCAAGAGGTAAAAAAATTTTAGTGGGCCATCTTTGTCTCCTAATCCAATCTTATCCCCTCTAGTGCCTCGTAACAAATAAAACCTTTAAGTTTTTGAACTAAATTAACAATTCGGTGGCTCATTAATATCATGTTTGATTGTCAATTTTTTTGGAATGGACTATTACTCCAATGTGATTATGAATCTCATTGGAGAAAAATTTAGGAAAACTAACAAGAGGTAGTGTTTGTAATCCAGTCCAACAAGATTGGATTGTAATGACCATATTATGCTTATCTTTTTCAGTTAATAACAAGTTTGTCCCTATCCAAGAATAGTGGTGGTTGGGTGATTTGTGGTTTCTGTTCCAACCCAAAAAAAAATTCCCAATCCAGAAACAAGTACAGAAAAAGAAAAAGCTAGCAAAATGAACCATGAATTTTTTTTTAAAAAAAAAACAGAAAGAAAGGAAAGAAAGAGAGCTGGAAGATGAATCATGAAAGAAAAATGAAGAAAAATAAAAGGAGAGATATCTATGAAGATGAACCATGAAAAAATTAAAGAAAAAGAAAAGAAAAATGAGAGAAAGTCAATTGAGAAGTAAGAGTGTGCAAATAATTCGTTAATTTGTTTTAACCAACCAACTCAAATCAACTCGCCTGATTAATGTGAGTGAGTGGGTTAGGTCGGGTGACTTGAATAAAAAAATAAGAATATGCAACCCAGCCTACTTATAGCATATATTAGTTATCATATTTCTCTAAATATGATGGATTTCAACCTCATATGCATATTTATGTTTATATAAATTTTTTATAATTTGTAAAGAACAAATTAGAACATGTATGATCTTTAATTACTACTTTATATAAGTGACTACTTTATATAAGTGAAATTCAAAATAAATTTCTTTATTTTCTTTGAACATTTTTTTAATAAGTATGCATTTACAAGCTATTTAATTATGTTATTATTGAACGACTACTGTTATTTTAGTTGGTAGTTTGCTTGGCGTGTTAAATATGAACTTTTTTAAATGCAATAAATTTTTTATTTTTTAGTAACTGCCTTCAAGAAAATAACCTTCAAAGTTTTACAACTTTCAATCCGTTAAATTGCCTAAATCCTGAGTTGAAATCGTCAAAAAATATCACTCAATTGCTGGTTTTGATTATTAGTATATTCATAATAGGTTGAAAAAATGATCACCCGCTACCAATTTGTGCTGTTTAAAGTTAATATCGTCTTTCAAATGTTTATTTGAATTTTATCATTACATGGTAATTTGCTCGACCAAAATAAAAATCCTACGTTCGTTCCTGTTTGTAACATAGAAGGTTCAAACTTTATTTTTTAAAAGTAAAACATTATAGGAGAATCAAATTTAAGGTATTATTTCACTAAAGGTTTTTTAAATTGTCCATATTGTT
Source organism: Heliamphora exappendiculata (assembly GCA_034768845.1). NCBI lineage: Eukaryota > Viridiplantae > Streptophyta > Magnoliopsida > Ericales > Sarraceniaceae > Heliamphora > Heliamphora exappendiculata. Next base: position 23,652,325 of record JAOTRH010000001.1, read on the forward strand.
TCATTGTAGTAATTAAAATAGTTTTACTTTGTTAAATTTAATTTTTTTGAATAGTATTGTGATGGATCAAAATATTGGACATGCATGGATTGAGAAAAAAATTAAATTTCAAACTAGGAAGATTGGCATAAAAAGAACATTTTGTAGGGACCCGGTCCCTTGTTAGTTTCTAGTATCAATAAAAACAAGTATATTATGTTCAGTGAAAAAGGTTAAATGTGTAGATCATGCGTAAGAATTAAAGTCTGAGCCTGTATATATTTGCTAACGGTAGTTAAATGTTGGGTAATGCATGAGAACGTTATTGTGAGGTGTTTGACTTACGTTTTGATTTATTTGTGGCATCCTTGGTTTGAGTTTTTAACCCAGTGTGACCACTCGAGTGAAGGGTAGATTGTTCGAACGAACATGTGGCAGAGAGCTTCTGGGCATAGGGACCGCTCGAACGGTGGGGGGTCCACTCAAGCAAACTGTCGGTGTACAGCTTATAAGTTATGAGTTTTAACATTTCATCTTCATTCTTTTCATCTCTCTCTCTCTCTCTCTAAACTGATGTTCTAAGTCCTAGAACACCTCTTGGCACCTCTTTGCGCCTCTTCATGCTCTGTTTGGAGTGATTTCTTGCTTTTCTCCTAGTAGAATACCCGTTACAGGATCAATCTTGGCGTTAGAGGCTCTCTTCTCACCCTTCAGTTGGAGATTCACGTGGTTGGAGCTTGTTTGGGAGTTTCTCTCATGGATCTATCATCACAAATGTAGGATCTATTACTATCCTTGAATATCTATATAATATGCGTTGTATTTTCAAATTTATAAACATAAAAGCATGAAAGTGGTGTTTTCGAAACCCTAGGTTAGGGTTTAATGTCAATAATGGTTAAGTCTTAGATCTATGAACAATTTAACATGATTCTATCTTTACGTTATCGTTGGATATAATTAGATATGAAAAATGGTGGGTTAGGGTTTGAATTTGAGTTAAAACTATGAAATTGGGGGTTTGGGGGCAAAGGGACCCATATGTTGAAATTAATATGATTATTGATTAAATTGAGGGTTATAATAATCTAATACATATATATTTCATGAGTTTATGTGGCACATGACAATGTCGGGTGTTAAAATTGAGGGTTTTAGCGTAAAATCGGAAAGCACATGTGGTGGTTGGGTTTCGAACCGTAGTGATATGGGTTTTTGGCAAGAGGAATCGGGTTGACGGTTTGATTCGTTTTGATTGTTAATGAAATGAAATAATTGAAGTCCTATGTGATTAAATTGAATGATTAAATTTGAGCATAAATTGCTACTCGGTAAAAGACCAAAAACTTGTACAAAGTAAGGTAGGCCCTTCTTTCAAGTTAATTCCTATAAAAACATGCTCTTTGGCGGCCCACTATCGATATTTTCAAGGAAAACTGAAATATGTGCTCTCTATGTTGGGCTATAAAATTGGTATTTATTCCTTGAGTCTCGCGTGGTCCAGTGGCGGCAAATACACCTGAGTCTATAGGCGCCTTCCGGCGTTGTTACTTGATTGAATTGATGAATAAATTAGGTTGGTAAACCTTAATTGGATGATGAGATAAAATGGAAGGACATGAAAATGTGTTGGGTTGGTTTGGAAATGGTGAGAGGATTTGTTATAATGATTAATTTAACTTTAACTATGGAACATTAAATTATAACTTTTTTGTTGAAAACTCGGTTATGTGATGTGAATTTGATTTTGGATAAATGATGTTGGTTTCTGATAAACTTATGTGTGCATCCCGCATAACCATCCTTGCATGTCATGTATGCGTTCATCGTTAGTTTTTTTCTTATGAGTTTTGGCTCATATTATTTAATAATATTTTAGGTGATAGCGAAAAAAAAAATTGGAGTAAAATGATGGTCGCTAGACCCTTTTTGAGTAACTAATAGAATTATATTTTCTTTGATAGCATATTTTTGAAAAATAAAATTGTAAAGATGTAATTCTTGTTTTCTTTTAAAGTACTTGAATCATTACATCTTGGGTTAGAACACTCGCGTTCTAAGACTCTAAGGCCGTATATTCATGTTATGTAGGCATGTGAAGATATTTCGTTTATTTGATGGGTTAAAAGTTTTAATCTTTAAATAATGTATCTTGATATTGAGGTTTGATTTCGGATTGTTGAGTTGAAAAGTTGTTTTATTCTCAAATTCATGTTTTATTTCTCAAGCTTGCCTATCAAAAATCATGTTCAAATGATGAGAAAAATGGGTAATTTTTCAACACTTAGAAATTTTTTTAGACTTTTGAACAGTAAACTCTCATGTGCCTCACCTTTGAACGGTGAGGAGTCCGCTCGAGCAAACTCCACTGGATGGTGTTTTATTAAAAATCATTTCAGAACTGGGTTTTTCTTAAATATTTTTGGGCGATCTTTTAGGATATATATTGACTGTTTTCAGGGGTTGTTTAAAAAAATAATTTTCTTTATTTGAGTATTTTTCTAATTTATTCGGATTTTATTATTTCGAAATCGGTGCATTACACATTTGCTAATTCAGTGCAACAATGATTTACATAAAAGCTCATTAATACAAAATTCAACTTATTCACTTAGGAAAAAACGCTCAATACTTTCAACTATTATTGTTGTGTACTAAATGTTGGAATCTGTGAATTTCATTGGCCATTGAAATTCAGATTTCAAATAGCAGATTCAATTACAATTGAATTGGCCA
>JAOTRH010000001.1:23655139-23707443 GCA_034768845.1 Heliamphora exappendiculata
TCAATTCATTGTAATTGTTGAAAGTTAATTAAAGATGTATTTTCTGGATCCCCGAGTATGGATTTATATTGGCGTTGAAAATTCTCCCAACAAATTCATCGTGATAAAATAACTATAAAAATATAATATTTTAGTTAAAGCCAGAAAAATTTATTAAAGACAAAAAAAACCTTACAAAATTCTTAAAATGAATTTTTTATTATTTTGATTTTATTTTATTTTTGGTTAAAAATTTTATTTTGTAGTTTCTCTTAACGAGTTAGGTTTAAAAAATATTATGATTTAAAATAACGTAAAAAAATTATATAAAAATTAAAAATTATTCTACACGGTGCCTTAGGACTCATTTAGTATTTTAAATGGAGTTGAAGAAGATAGAAAAATTAAGTAATACTATAGGTCTCACATATTTTTTTTAATATCTAAAAAATTATAAAATTAATTATTTAAACAGTGAAAGTTTTAGTTCACGTTTGGTTATGAGAAATAAAAAATAAGATTAAAGTTATAAAATTATTTTTTATAATTTAATAAGAAATAAAATAATTTAAAATCTGATACTAATAATATAAAGAGAGTCGAATATTATTATTATTATAAATTAAAAATTAATTATTCCTCATTTACCTAATATTAATATCAATTCTACGATACAAATTAAAAAAGAATTAGTTATGGTACGAAACAAAAACTAAAATTTGAGCCATACATACTTTTTAATCCAATCTTTTCCAACTCAGTCCTAAAATATTATTTCAAAAAATCTATTTTTTCTTCTTTTTAAAAGAGCTAGCATCTTAAAAACTGAGTTTTTTATACATCCGAATCAAAACCTTAGCGTTTACAATAAATTTTTGGCTTTTAATTTTTAGAAATATAACTAACTTTTAATCAAAGATATTACAATTTATTGCAATAAATTATGTCATTTATGACGAATTAATGTCGTCTCTAAATGTATGTATATTTTGCTAATATAATTGGAGATGAAAATGTGTTTTTATCATTTTTGTCACCACAGAAACGTCGCAAAAAACATCTCATGACGAAAGCTAATTCTCTCATTGAAAAATTAACATTTTATGATGAACAATTTAAATCTCTCGCTAAAGAATTGACATTTGCAATAAAATTTTCATCATTAAAAATCAAATAAAATTGTTAAAAAAAAATTTTTCTTACAAAAAAATTTAAAATAAAATTTACACAAAATGGTAAGGTGACAAAAAAATTCTCACCTCCACGCTTTCACTGCGCCGCTACTTCTAATTTTTTAAAGTATTTATTATGTTTTTCATTTATGATTCACTCTCAAAGAATTTTTTTTATAGTTTCAAGAAAAAACACGATAATTTGTGTGATTGATCTCATCAATCATAATAAGATAATAATAAAAAAATTAAATTTGTCTCAGAATTTAAGGTTGACTTTTATATAGAATCTCAAGTGGAACAAAGATGTTAAAAATTGTGGACTGAAGAAGGTGAACGTCAACAAAAGTCAAAACTTGAGTCTCAAGTCTCAACAATGGTGGGCTAAAGAACTCAAAATGAATTTGATTACCGCCGGATTTTTTTTTTTATACAGGGAGATTTATTTTTGTTTGTATTATATTGAGAAATCAAGATTTTTCATGAAAAGAAACTATATTATTACAATATCAGTAGTGTTTGGTATTGCTGAAATTAGTAGTTTATAAATTATTGCTTGTAGTAAAAATTGTGAGTATTTAATAAAACTTGTAGTTGATATAAAAAAAAATAGTTATAACTTATAAGTTGTAGTAAAAGTTATGAGTATTTGAAAAAATTTGTAATTTATAACTAAATTTAGTAATTAAGAAGCTAAAAACTATTAGTAGTAGTTTTGTCCAATACCCTATCTTATAATTTTTATTTGAATGGCAAATGTAAATTTTAGAATGGATTGATTATTTTATTTAAAGTGAATGAGTTGGAAAAAGTGGTTATTAATGTATAATTAATTTAATTTTTTTGTATGAATGTTCTTCTCAATAAACATTATGATATAAATAATTCGAATTATAAAGATGAGCTATTTTGTATAAAGTCACTTTATACTAAAAAAGGAAAAACAATTGATTTGGCAAATGCCCCATTATGTAATTTGATTTTAAATTAGGTTTATTTTTGTTTTAAGTCACGTAAACAAAAAATTCATTTGCTAAATTTTGGCGGGAACTTAAGCCCAAATTACAATAAAGCAATAAATTTAAGCTAATTTAAGCAGGTAATGAGACAATAAATCAAAAAAATTAAATTCAAAAAAATTATTATAGATTTTTATTTTATTTTTATATAATTTTATATTCAATATGAATCTTATTTGATAGATTTTGATAAATAAATTTTAAATGTATATTTTTTATAAAAAAAATAGAAATGTATAATAATAATTATAATACTTTTAAGAATACAAGAAATTATTTTAGTTTAATAAGCCAAAAAGTAAAAAGGCAAATGAGGTTAAAAGCTTATTTGGACTTTAAGTCAAAAAATTTTAAATTCGATTTAAAGCCCAAAGCCAAACGTGGCGAAAATTTGAAAGTGGCTCAGGGGTTGAAATAAACTTATTTGACTAGCTTAAAATAATTTTAAGTCAAAAAAGTAAAAATGACACAATAAGTCAAGTAATTTTAGGCCAAAAGAAAATCGTTATGAATTTTTATATATCGTTACGATTTTTTTTTACATAGTTTCATATTTAATATAGGTCTTATTTGATAGATTTCAACTAATAAGTTTAAAATATATAATTTTTATAAAAAATAAAGATGTATAATAAAAATTATTATATTTTGTAAGTGCATAAAATTAGTTTTGATTAATGAGAATGTTTGAGAATATTACTGGCAGTAGTTTTTAACTTTATATTATTAATTTTAATTATAAGTTATAAATCTTTTTAAATGTGTATAATTTCTACTATAACTTATAATTATTTTTTCTTCTATTTCAGTTACAATCTATATTTTTTACTAAGCACTCACAACTTCTGCTACAAGTTACAATTTATAAGCTATTAGTAGCCGCTAGTAGCAGTTTTGCCAAACACCACCTAAAAGTCAATAAATAAAAATCTTTAAAAAAACATAAACAAATTTAAACTTTATGTCAAACTACATTAAATCTACTTTAAACTAAACAGACAACCAAGACAAATTTAAAATCCAAACTTACAAGACTGGCTTGAAGTGAATTGATAACGATTTTAATTTTACATTAAAATTTGAAAATCCAAACTTTAGAAAAGCCAAATTCTTCACTAGTACAGACTACACTATTTTTGGATAATAATTTTATTTAGTTTTCATATAGATATTGATAAAATCTATATAAATGTGTCTAAACAAATTTCTTTATTTTTTTCATTTTCTCATCAAAATGAATTAGGAAAATAAAAAAATTTCAATCAAAAAACATATATATATATATATAAGTCAAGTCAAATTAACGTTTGTTATTGTGAGATTGACCCATTTGGGATAAATTTCCGGAGCTTCTCTTATTTTTGTATTTTGTAATTATTTGACTAAAATTATTTACTTTTTCAAATCATTTTAATGAGATAAATTGAAAAAATAAAAAAAAATTTAATCAAAAGATTAAAAAGATACACAAAAATAAAAATAAACAACATAAAAATTTGATTTATTAGAATATTTTAGAATATTTGTGTCTTTCTAAACTTACTAAAAAATTTGATCAAAATTTTTTATTTTTTCAAGTCATCTCGATTATAGAATTCAAAAAATATAATAGTTTGTCTAATGATACAAAATTTCACTTAAAACAAAAAATAAATAAATAAAGCAGCCATTGTATGTGTTCTTACATATTGCTAAATTTAATATATGGGGCTCTCATGCCATTGCAAAAAAATAGGTGCAAATAGAAGATTATTTGCACTATACTTAATCATCAAGTATCATCAATTGATGTGGAGGCCACTGCAGATGGTAAGCACTGCCCAGCCTCATGCCCATCGTATATGTTTTTATGATTGAATTTATTTATTATATAAATTTTTTTAAATTTATTATTTAAATAATTAAAATTAATTTGATATATAAATCTACGTATGTCAAATAAATAAATGGCAAGGACAATTTCAAAAGCAAAAAGGTAAATAAGTGTTATTCGATCATATAGCAACAAATATCATATCAATTTTATTTTTAAAATTATTAACAAATTTAGCGAGATCTACGTACTAAACAAACTCGATAATAAAAATATGCATGAGAGTTGAGTCTATTGGCAGCACAACAAAGTGTTTTTCTTTACGAAGACAACGCGCATTCCATTTTTAATGAGCTTGGCTCCACTTAATGAACTAATCACATTCAATATGAGTACCATGTACAAAATGCCATCTTTATATATGTAAAAATTCATTCGGTCGATGTAGGAAAGGAATATAAGAAGAACTGCCTAGGTTAACAAGCGGATCAACTTGAACCAAATCGATTAATTTTTGTCGATTTTCTAATATGAGTAAGTTTCACAGTTTAAGAAAAAAAATGATTTTCAATTTGAAAAGAGTTCGACAAATATTAAACTAAAATAAAATGAAACCAACCAATAAAATATCAATTAATAGAAGTCACATCCATTTGGTTGAGTGTTGAGAATGTAAGCATTGCCAAGATGTAAGAATTTATTTTTATTTTATGTTCACTTTTTCTTCATGTTTTCACTTTTTTTATTCATTAATTTTATAATCATAGTTGTTAATAATGGGTGTACAAAAGTCTCTCTAGTTGTAACTAGAGACGAACAAATAAGATCAACTCAAGAAACAAACTTTCTTAGTAAAGAAATGAAGAGATCTCTCGCATGTTCAAAAAAACCACTATAAAGTGCTCCAAAACCGATATCCAACGTTCAACTCATGAACCCACTCACCAAATTTCAACTCAATCGGACATCAGATGCTTGCCGATTTGAGATGCTACTTAAAATATAAAAATAATAAATAAAAATGCTTATCGATAGATGTGAGAAATTTTATTGATCTTAAGAGTAGATTTTTGTTGTTCTGAATCTATGACTTGATGCAATAAGTTTCTTACGTCATACCTTTCAAAATTTAATTGCCACTTTTCCACAAATATGCACTTATAAATGTAAAAGTGTTAGGAATGGCATAACTAATTGTCCTAAAATGTCGCTACTAATTAAATTAATAAGTTATATATTTAGATATTATAGACAAGTAATATTAAAAACAAAGTAGGAAAAAACCTGTAATACATTTGGAAATCAATTTTGGCATTTTTTTGAGATCTTCAAGAATCTTTAAAAAAAATTATGATTTATGAGAGATTTGTAATCGGATAACAGAAACTAATCTTCTTCATATATTCATGTATCGTGCAAGTTTATTTATGATTCGGATATTAAAGACCACTCTAGCCTTACAATTAGATACAAAATTTAGAATCTTAGAACAACACAGTAATGTTCTCCATGCTAAACCATTCAAAATCAGGGATAGAAGAAAATAACACATTCAAGGGCATCTGAAATTGCAATAGTCAGCTTTATTAAAGGACTGTAGACAAGAAAACTATACTTGTGATACATGGTTCATAATGGTTTATGGTTTTGAGTTGTTTAATGACAAGTGAATCTACAAACGGGATGGAGACCAAATCGGCCACTTTTGTATAAAAATTGGCAATGCAAATGTTTGGTGACATTGAAGGAAATATGTACTTTATATTAGGCATCCTGCATTGTTCTCCTAAAAAGAAATGAGAAGCTTGGATTGCTCCTTTCACTAACTGACAAAATTCATCTAGAATGAATGGGGGGTTTAGCACCATCAACTGGTCGTTCATCTATGTATCCCTGCGACAAAATCTTCGCTGCCTAAGCATTGCTTTTAATGCTTTTAGGATGATCTTTCCTGAGAACCACAATAAAAAATTAGTAGACTATTAAATCACAAAATATAAAATTTAAATCTCACAATAAAATTTATCTATTAAATTTAACAACGAAATTTATATGTAAAATTTAGGCCTCCCAAAAATAAGTGATGACAGGGTGAAGGAAGGCCTCAAAGAGATTGATAGATGCTGAGCTCCTTTCTCTAAACAATCCTCTCTCACTATCTAAGAAGAAAGTGTTTTACTTACCTACAAAAAATTACGTGTTTTAGTTTTTTTTTTAAATGTCATAAACAACTCCATTAATTATGGGGTAAAATAGTAAAAAATTTGAAAAATATGATTTTACCTTATTTCGAAAAATAATATTTAAAAGAATTAATCAATCACATTTACGAAACACAATCAACAAGAACAGACCGCAACCCACTGAATTTTTATGTGAAAAAATTCAATGGATAAAAAACCACAGGACTACCAAGTCCATGAATTAAGTACTAAACCACGAACAGTTACAATACAACTTATAGACTCTTTTGATCGACTACTCAATCTTCTAACCCTAAACTTATATACCGAATTCTTGTTCACCGTTCTTCTTTTGATTTCTACTGCAATGAATCCTCGTAGCAGATTTTCTGAAAAATTCTCCGTCGAAACTTAGAATACCATCTAAGATTTTCTCTCGAACGATCTTCGATATGTTTTGGATACATGAACCAACCGTTAATGTAATCTTGAAGCTCGGCATTATATTTTGTCAAAGGTACTTTTCATACATCTCTAATGACCTGTTTATAGATCATTAAACCCCAAGCATGCAGAATTTCTTTTCAATTAAAACGCCTGGTCTCCACTCGAGCGGTCATTTAGGCGTTCGAGCGGTCAGGTGGCTGAGCCTCTCTATCGAGTTATGCTTAACTGCTTGTACCTTAGGTTTGTTTGTATGTACCACGAACTCACTCTTTAAACAGAACTCTTGTATCAGATAACTAAAGAATAGAAAATATCTAGATCCTAAAAGGATTTTAAATTGAACTAAATCTTCCTAAACCTACCCTAAGACCCTAAAAAATTTTATTGACTTTAAAACACCCTGAATTACCATTTGAAATAAAATAAAAATTAATTTACATTAATTTTTTTACAATTTCTCCATTGACAATTTCAAGTGAACACAACACACACAGCCTAACTGAAAAATCATTGTCCAAGCAAGTTCTTCAAAGACCAAAAAGCATCTTCCAACCCTTCAAAACAAACAAGCAACCACAAAGCTAACATTTAATATGTAAGAAAAAAAATATCCAAGCCACCATAAAATATGATCATTGAGCCAATGAACTAAAAAAAGAAAAAAAACTGACTACCATAAGTAACCATCATTAAGTCAATATCCAATGTACCCAAAAATAAAATATCAAATGTATCACCAAAATAACCTATCATGTACCATCTACCAAAAAAATCAAAAACCAACGTATCTGCAACACGTCCAAAAATAAAATACTACCTGTCACCAACCAACCAAAAATACTTTCCCTTTGTGGAACCTGGATAAAGTCAAGAAGAACCGCCACGGGAAGAAAGTCCTCGAATCAGAAACTCCAACTGATCAAAACGCCCGTCAATGTGCTGTTAAAGCTAACCAATCTTAGCCTCAAGAGAGGCGACTCGGACATGAAGAGAGGTGTGAGTTGACTCCCCCTCAGGTGCTGACGGGGCAGAGACACTCGAAATATCATCAGGATCGTCCTCCTCTTCCTTAGAATTGGAGATAGCAACTGACGTCGGAAATATGTGCAACACTCTGAGAGTGAGTGCGACGAGTGATAGACTTGGTGATGTGCACAATGTGAAGACTAGCAAGAGGGTTAAAAGAGGGAAGGGATTTGAGAAAATTGGTGAGAAACATACCATAGGGAATGGCGACATTTTTGTTGTTGTGGGCAATTTTCAACATAAACTAAAAAAAGATACGGGCTAGGTCTATGCGTCTACCCTGACTGATAAGAAATAATTCTAAATCTCTCTCTTGATTGATATCAAATACATTCCCTCGAGGATGAATGTTGGCACTAACTATGATGTTTAACAACTGAAAAGTGGGAGTGAGTTCTTTTTGAAAGAGATAACCACCGACCCATTCGCGTGGTTTGCCACATAAAGCGATGGTAATCTCAGTATATGACCAAGTAGGATTTGTGGGAAGAGGTGGATAGTCAGACACATGTGGACTATTACATCCCATATGGGCAATGAGGGAATTTGGGTTCATAAGAATGTAATTTACCCTAACATAGGTTTTGAAAGTAAACCAGCGGGTTTCTAAATCATACATGTTCGAGTAGAATTTTCGAACAAGATCTACGAAGACTTCCCCTCTAACTTGAAGAAAGGGAGTCCAACCTAGTTGCTCGAACATAAGAGGAATACTGAATTTAGTGAAGTCGGATACCATTACCTTCTTTTCTAATAGAAGTGGTTGTCAGCGAACAGATGATGGAACTTTTCTTCTCCTTCAAGCGACATGCAACGGCTTTTATCGTACTGAGTATGGGACCGCCCAGCAATCTTTTTCGTGTGGGGAGGCATGTTCCTGTTTAACACATCAAAACCAACATGAATTAGATATGTATGTCATGACTCAAGGGTGGAGTTCAACTCACAAAGTTCAAATGATAATCGTACGAGCCCAATACAATTACAAGTCAACATGATCATAACATAAGAACCATGAACAATAGCTGAAATACCCAATTCAAAAACAAAAACACCAATGCTAATAGGATGCATAAAATGTCTCAATTGAAAACCTCAATGAAGTGGCAATATCTAATGCAAAACATTCAAACCAATAATTGGAATAAAATAGTGTGCAAGCACCACAAATATCACACGATATAAGGTCCCACAAGCCATCAATGCTAACAATAGAGAAGTTAAGCATGAGTAAGGAACACGAGAGGACGAGAGGGGGTCAAAAGCTTAATACAGATTACTTAGGTCAACGGTCGAATATGTGGTGTGCAAGCAAAACTTATCATGGGTAGTGACTATGTGTGTGCAACAAAACTACCAAAGAGGCAATCAATCACAAGAAAACATCCAAGGAGAAAAACAAAACTTTTAGAAACGGACAATTGAATACAGCAAGGTGTTTTAGACAACAAACTCTAGGCTCGGTCAAAAAAGCCACGGTAAACCCTAGGTGTGTTGCCTACATCGATCTAGCACTCACAACTCAATTAAAATAACATTTTGATGGACCATATATGTGAGAAACATCAATACTAACAAAATAAAGCATGCGTTCACAACCAAACACCATGAAACGAACCCTAGGGGTTAATAAACCATCAAATGTGAACCGATTAACCCTAGGTTAACAATGAAAGGAAAAAAGGATCTAAGGGCATAAACCGAATCACATTCAAGTGCAAAATACTTATTATTGGCAAGCATAGAAGATGATAGTATGTGTGTGATCCAAAAGGGGGATGAATTGAATATTTAAAAAAAATCTTAGTATAAATATTCAACTTTTTAAATCTCAAGTATATATCAACTTATTTGAAAATTATGGCACAAGAAAAAAAAAACTTTCTCTTAAAATATTAGAGTAAGGTTTGATAAAAATTCTTTAATAACACCCTTTTGTTTTTTAATACAACTATAACTCTTCTTTTCAATTTAAATACACAAGTATACTTAAAAACCTCTTGTTAGAAGATTTGAATATAAATCAATATTTGAGAACTTCTTATTTTAACAATAAAAATGTAACTTTCAAGTTTAATACTTTTCAACTATTAACAATACTTTAATTTGACAATGTTTCTTGCCAAGTAAAAAAAATTCCAAAACTTCCTAGAAATAAAAAAATAAAGGATGCAAGAAATAAAATATTCAAGTACTAGTGTATGTTTAAAATATTTTTTCTTACTTTAACAATTTATAGCCTTCAAACTTAATTTTCAAGTAGACTAGTTTCTTGATTAAAGTGTAATAGTATTACTTGAGAAACGAATGAATCAAATGATAAGTTAAATGATGAATGATTCAAGTGCAAACGTGTGTGAAAGAAATAATAATATAACAAAGTAAGAAATGAGCAAGCTAGAAAAGGAACACCACGATTTTTACAAAGTTCAGCGCTACGACCTACGTTCTTGCCTTCAGCCAACCGCTATGATGATTTTTTACTACCTCTCATTCAATAGGCGGAGGAGCCTCTCTCCTTACTCTAGGCGGAGTAGTCTCCCTTGAAAATGTACCATTCTCAAGTTAACCCAATTCTTGTTAGCGGATTAGCCTCTTTTTGATAAACACCTTTCTCAAATACAAATCAATGAGTGATATGAACGTGTACAAAAGAACGCTCATTGGATGAGGAAATAAGTACAAACATTGAACGCTCTAAAACTCACTCCTCAAAAGAATATGAATATGAAGCTCAAGGAGAATTTTAAAGAATTTTTTTTTCTCCCAAAAATATGTATGAAAATCTCAAGATTTTGAAGCACAAAAGAGTAATAGAAAGAGAGATATTTGAGAGGCTTTGGATGATTGAAACACTAGCACAATGCCTCTATTTATAGGCTCCAAAAACCAACTAGCCGTTGGGCTAAATATAGAAATGTCAAACTAGCCGTTGTCAAAAAAATTCAAATTTTAAGCTGTTCGGTCGATTGAAGAGACTCATTCGGTCGACTGAACTTCACTTCGGTCGACTTAACCTTAGGTTCGATCGACTGAACTGATGTAGATCTGAAAACTTATTTTTAGTAGCCCATTCAGTCGACTGGGGAAGGAACATTAGTCAACTGGACATACAAAAAACTAGGTTTTTTATTTTCCAAAAAAGTTTGATCTTTTTATGCTTTAAAAAAATATTTTAAAGATATTTATGATTCCTATGAGATTCAAACACACATTTTCATGAGTTATATGAGTGTACATGGATCCTATAAATAAAATTTTACAATACGTTCTTCAAGTTTTCACTATCTCGATTCTTGTATTTGGTTCACAAGAACTTGTCGCCAAGGATCTTGTTTTGAATTTATGCGTCATGACTTCCACTGTGTATCTTGAATTGTGCTAAGCATATGTTTCATGTTAAACAAACTCAATATGCACAATTAAATACATATATTTGTTATCATCAAAATTAGTTATTGAAGTCTTGTTAGGCCAACAATCTTTCCATTTTTAATGATGACAAACACATAGCAAAATAATGTAAGAAAGCTTAAATAAAGCTCCCCCTAACAATAAGCACGAGTAATAATCTTCGAGAGTTGAAAAATTCTCCCTTACTATATGCATAAATTGTGAAGATATTAAAATTTATTTCATTCTTAGAGCTTGTTCCATAAAATATCATTATAGCCATTCAATTTTAGATCAATCATATGAAAAACATAACCATTATAAAGTAAGCACAATAAGCATAACCATCCAATAAGATCCATGCACATAAAGTGTAGCACAATCATAAACGAAAAAAGTGTAGCATTAGTACATGATCTAAAAATAAAACTCTCTAATGCTCTCCAAAATAAAATGAAAATAAAGTGAAACTAAAGTGGAGCCTTCCTTGTTTTGCGCCACGCACTTGTTTCTCCTCCTTTTGGCATTATCAAAAAGAGGCGGAGCCAAATGTATCCTCATCATCATTACTATCACCAGTACAAGCATCTGTAGGTGAGGAAGCATCATAAGGAGGAATGCCTAAAGCATCCTCAAGGCGAGTAAGGTGAGAGCTGATCGTGTCAAGCTTTTTAACAACACGTTTTGAGAAAGAGTTGACCAATTTTTTTAATAAGGAACGTGTGACAGGAGCATCATCAGCAGTGGTGGTAGGAGCAGGTGGAGGTGCTAAAGGAGAAGTAGGTGGAGTATCAGCATCATAGGCAGCAGCCTCGGCTTCTTCATCACATTCTTGAACGACTTGAGGTGCTTGCCTTTGAATTTTGGGTACCCACTCACCATTTTGAAGTTTATAACCCATTTGTTTTACGGTGGTGGTGGTAAGAAAATCAAAATTTTAGGTAGAAGAAAATTTAAAAGAGATGGAGAAAAGCCAAATGACTCAAAGAGAGGTGTGAGAAAACCTTCATATGGAAGAATATGGCGTTTGGAACGTTCTTTGGCAAGCATCCATTGGTATATGAGAGATGGAAGGTCAAGACGTATTTCTTTGTAAATGCACCATAATATAAAGCAGTCAAGATAAGAAATGTAGGTGCGAGATCCACTACGAGGCAATATATTGTATGTAATAATAAGATGTAAATTTTTGACATCGAGTGTGAGTTGTGAGTAAGATGGGAGAAGGGCAAAATTAAGAAGAGGTTCAGTCTTGATTATGGGTAAAAATATTTCGAAAGTGAAATCGTGAGCCATAATCCATGATTGAGATGAGATTTGTGGACATTTAAAATCTCCTCTTTCCATTCCAAAAAGAGTGGTTATGTCCTTATCGAAAAATTTATAAGTTTTTCCATAGAGATAAGTGGTGAAGTGAATGTAACGATCATTTGGATTTGGAGAAAATTCTTGAGAAAGATCTGCATAAAATAGCCGAAAAATTTGAGGGTACACACCCTTTGGTTGATAGAAAACATATGGCCCCCAACCCATTCTACTAAAAAGACGTAAGACACGAGAAAAATAGGAATCCAAGAATCTCATGTTAATAATCTTACCAAAGATGGGATCAAGAGATTGGAGATGATGCTTGTAGAGGATTTCGGCTTTGCTCGAGTTGAACCATTGGTCATTCTCGTCGGTTGAATCCTCTCTTGCAATGGATTTTCTCTTGCCACCTCTAACCCTAGGTACCATGAGTGAGAGATTTGAGAGAAAGAAATATAAGGTTTTAGAGAGGTAGAATGGTGGAATTGAAATAGGGGTTTTAGTTGGAACCCTTTTTGAAGACCAAAAGCCAATATGTTCATGCCCTAGGAGAGAAACCGAGAGTTAAAAAAAAGAAATAACAGAAATTGCAATTTGGCTTTTCTGTTTATCGAAGACCCCGAAGGTTCGGTCGACTGAACTGGTATGTTCGGTCGACTAAAGTGAGAAAATTTGGTTTGGTCGACTGTAAAGAGGGTCTCAGTCGAGTGAACAGTGCTTTTTTAGGATTTCTAATTTTCAATAATTGCTCGATGTAAAGGGGCTAGAAATAAACACAATGCTTAATAATGAGTGTTTTTATACAACTTCACGAGCTTGCATAAGACCCAATTCTCATCTAATAATGATAAAGCGATCCTCAGTAAGAGGTTTAGTAAAGATATCTGCCTATTGTTCATTAGTGCTCACAAATTCTAAAAATATATCGCCCTTTGTTACATGATATGCAGAAAATGATGACGTATCTCAATATGTTTTGTTCATGAATGCATAATTGAATTTTTGGATATATTTATCGCACTTTTGTTATCACACTTAATTGGCACAACATCATATTTTAACTTAAAATCATTAAGTTGTTGTTTCATATATAAAATTTGTGCACAATAACTACCCGCAATCACATAATCAGCTTCAGCAATAGATAAAGTTACAGAATTTTGTTTCTTTAAAAACCAAGAGACAAGTGATTTTCTTAAGAAATGACTTGTGCCACTAGTGCTTTTAAGGTCAATTGTGCAACTGGCAAAATCCGCATCAGAATAACTTATCTTTTCAAAAGATGTAAACTTAGGATACCACAAGCCTATATCTATGGTGCTAACTAAATATCCTAATATTCTTTTTACAGCGATTAGGTGTGATTCTTTAGAATAAAATTGATAACGTGCACACATACAGACACTAAGCATTATGTCAGGCCTACTTGCAATTAAATAAAATAAACTACCAATCATACCTCGGTAGAGCATAGTGTCTACCAGTTTTTCTTACTCGTCTCTGTCAAGTTTAGTTGAGGAACTCATTGGAGTACCCAAAACTTTTTCATTTTCCATTTGAAAGTGCTTGAGCAGCTCACGTACGTACTTTGATTGGTTGATGAAGGTTCCATTCTTCGCTTGCTTGATTTAGAGTCCAAGAAAGAATGTGAGCTCTCTCATCATACTCATCTCAAACTCCTTTGTATGCAAATGGAAATTTTTTTACACAAAATCTCATTAGTAGCACCAATTATAATATCATCTATGTATATTTGTACAATAAGCAAGTCTTCTTTGTTAGTCTTAGTAAATAAAGTTGTGTCTATTTTTCCTCTTGTAAAGCTATTTTCTAACAGGAAGTTACTTAGTCTTTCATATCAAGCTCGAGGAGCTTGTTTTAAACCATATAATGCTTTTGTTAATTTAAATACATGGTTTGGATAATCATAATCTTCAAAATCAGGTGGCTGTTCAACATACACTTCCTCATTTATAAAGCCATTTAAGAACGCACTTTTTACACCTATTTAAAAGAGTTTAAAGTTATTATATGATGCATATGCTAATAGCATGCGAATGGCTTCCATCTTAGCTACAGGTGCACATGTTATTTCAAAATCAATTCTTTTTTCTTGATTATATCCTTGTGCGACTAACCTAGTCTTGTTTCGGACAACAATACAATTTTCATTCTTTTTACTTTTAAAAATCCATTTAGTTCCAATGATTGTATTATCTTTAGGCCTATGAACTAAATTCTAAACTTTATTTCTTTTAAATTGATTTAATTCGTCTTACATAGCCATTACCCAAGATTCATCTTCTAAAGTTTCATTTATATTTTTAGGTTCTTCTTGTGAAATGAATACAATATGATCACAAATATTTTTTAATAAAGATTGAGTACTTACACCTCGTGATAGTTCACCTATGATTTGATCCATAGGATAATCCTTCACTGGTTTTCATTCTTTTGGTAGGTCCATATGTTCATCGTCAACCTTATTGCTTTTACCTTTGTCCTCCTTGATTTGCATTTCTTTCATTCTTTTATTAATGTCTAAATCATCATCAACTGAAATCTTAAAAGAAAAATAGTTATCTTCATCAAATGTAATATGAATAGACTCAACTAATGTCATAGTTCTTTCATTATATAGTTTATAAGCTTTACTATTAGTAGTATACCCAAGAAAAATTCATTCATCATATTTAGAATCAAAATTTCTCAATTCGTCTTTTCATTTAAAATGAAATATTTACATCAAAAAACATGAAAGTAAGAAATGTTGGGCTTTCTACCATTCCATAACTCATAAGGAGTTTTATTTAAATAATATCGTATGAAAACTCGGTTCATTACATAGCAAGCAGTATTAACTGCCGCAGCCCAAAAATATTTAGGAATTTTGTGTTCATTTAACATAGTACGTGCCATTTCTTGTAAAGACCGATTTTTCCTCTCAACATCCCCAATTTGTTGAGGAGTTCAAGGTGTAGAAAAATTGTGAGAAATATCATTTTGGTCACAAAAACTTTTAACATCTTTGTTTTTAAATTATTCTCCTCTATCACCACGAATGTGTAGAATAGAATAGCCCTTTTCATTTTGAATTTTCTTACAAAGTTTAGACAACACATGACATACTTCATCATTTGTTGTAAGAAATAAAACTCATGTATATCGTGAAAAATTATCAATAATAACGAAACAGTATGCTTTTCCTCCAATACTACGGGGATTCATAAAACCAAACAAATCAAGATAAAGTAATTGTAAAAACCTATTTGTAGAAATTTTTGTTTCTTTTTTAAACTAGTTTTGACTTGCTTACCAAATTGGCAAGTATCACAAATCTTGTCTTTGATGAATTTAGTCTTAGGCAAGCCTTTGATTAAATTTTTCTTGACAAGTTTGGATAGAAGATCTATGCTAGCATGACCCAGCCTTCTATGCCATAACCAACTAGTTTTATTTACAGCAGAAAAACATGTAACATTTTAAGAATGTAAATTTTCAAAATCAATAGTGTAAACATTTTCAAATCTCTTTGCAACAAATAAAATTTTATTATTTTTTTTGTTTTCAACAATACATATATCATGCAAAAATTTTACACTATAGCCTTTATCACATAATTGACTAATACTAAGGAGATTATGTTTGATACCATCGACAAGTAGTACGTTATCAATAGATACGAAAGAGTCCTTACCGACCTTACCTATGCCAATAATTTTACCTCTTGCGTTGTCTACAAAAGTTACATGACCTCCATATTTAGGTATTAAGGCTAAGAATTCCGTCTTGTCGCCCGTCATATGATTTGAGCATCCACTATCCAAATACCATCTTTCTTTCGATGATGAGGATCTCAAGCATACATACAAAATAATTTAAGTGATTTTCTTTGGTACCCAAATTTTTTTGGGTCCTATAGGATTAATCTCTTTTATTTTTCAAACAATTTTTGTGACCCAATTATTTCTTTTTCGTGAACAATCAAATTTAATATGACATTTTCTTTTCTATTGAAAGCAAGTTACATTCTTATAAACATTTTTAGAAAATGTGTTTGAAAAGCTTTTTGATTCTTTCACAAAATAATTTTTGAATTTAAATTTAATTTCTCCATTATAACCTAATCCTTCTTTATTCAATGATCTTTTTTGTGCTTCCAAAAGTTTTTCAAAATTTTCTTTTTCATTTGTAAATTTATAGATAATTTTTTAGTAATCTTTCACTTTTCTTTTTAATTCAAAGGAAATATCATTTTCAATATTTTTACCTTTCAAGTTTATAAGATCTTTTCTTAACCTGTCATTTTTTTGGGGTTAATTTTGAAATCTCGTTTTCAGAAATTTTTGTTAACTATCAAATTTGACTCTTAAAATGAGGTTTCCTTTTTCCAATGTTTCAACTTTTAAATCATGCTCTTTGAAAGTGTTTTCTTTTTCAATTTTTGCATTTTTTTTTTAGAATTTCAAGTCCTCAATTTCTTTATAAAAGCTTTTATTTTTATTTTTTAATTTTAAATTTTTCTTTTTCAATTTCAAGAGACTTTTATGTAAATTAAATATTTTATTTTTAAGATCATCGAATGATGGCATAGAATAAGAAGAGTTAGATGAATAGCAAGAATTTGAATGAGAATTTGAATGAGAATTTGAATGAGAATTCACCTATTCGTCTATACTGGCCATCAAGCAGAAGTTCGCCATTTCTTCGTCGCTTGAACTATTGCTTGATTGTTTAAATCGGAGTCTTCCCATGTGGTTGCTTTCATGGCCTTCTTTTTATTCTTTGAGTCCTTTTTGAGTAAAGGACATTCGTGCCTGATGTGCCAAATTTTGTTGCAGTTGTAGCAAGTGAGTGGTTCCTTCTTGAGGTCTCGCTTGCTTGTGTCTCATTTGTCAGATTTTATACCTCGAAATCTTCTTGAAATCCTTTTGTCTCGCTTGAGGAATTTGCTGAATCTTCTTGTGATAAGAACCATGTCATCGTCATTGATTTCTTCATCACTTGAGCTTTCTTTTGAGGCTTTGAGGGCAATGAATTTCGTGACTTTGTTTTGCTCGTTGACTCTTTCATTTATCTTGAGCTTGTATGTCAACAGTGAGCTAATTAGCTCATCTAAGGCCATGACCCTGAGATTTCTTGCCTCGAAGATGGCTATAGCCTTAGCTTCCCAAATGGGTGGCAAGACTTTGAGTACTTTCCTTAACAACTCATAAGGCTGGTAAGTTTTTTCAAGTGCATTGAGAGAATTTATAATATGAGTGAAGCGAGTGTACATGCTAGATATTATTTCATCTTCGTGCATATTAAAATTTTTATATTCACTAATTAATCTATTTATCCTAGAATCTTTAACAACTTGTGTGTCTTCATAAGTGACTTCTAATTCTTTTCATATTTTTTTTTCATTTTTACATGTCATTATTCTATTATATTCATTTGTATATAAAGAATAATATAATGTATTCATGGCACTAGAGTTTATTTGTAATTATTTTATATTATTTTTATTCATTTCTTCTTCTAATCTAGGAATCTCTTTACCTTCTACAGTCTTAGTGGGAGTAAAATTACCTTGCACGATTACCCTCCATGCTCTCTAATCCATGATTTGAATGAATATTCTCATTTTTTGCTTCCAAAAGGTGTAGTTAACACCACTAAAGATTGGAAGCCGTGTGAAAAACTGACCTTCTTTAAATGGGGATACACCAACTCCTGCCATAGATCTTTTTCACCAAAAACTTGTTAAGAATAATGTGTTAGGCTTTGATATCAATTGATAGTATGTGTGTGATCCCAAGAGGGAGGGTGAATTAGATATTTCAAAAAAAATCTTAATTTAAATATTCAACGTTTCAAATCTCAACTATATATCAACTTATTTGAAAATTATGGCACAAAAAAAAACTTTCTGTTAAAATATTAGAGTAAGGTTTGATAAAATTTCTTTAATAACACCCTTTTGTTTTTTAATACAACTATAACTCTTCTTTTCAATTTAAATACACAAGTATACTTAAAAACCTCTTGTTAGAAGATTTGAATATAAATCAATATTTGAGAACTTCTTATTTTAACAATAAAAATGTAACTTTCAAGTTTAATACTTTTCAACTATTAACAATACTTTAATTTGACAATGTTTCTTGCCAAGTAAAAAAAATTCCAAAACTTCCTAGAAATAAAAAAATAAAGGATGCAAGAAATAAAATATTCAAGTACTAGTGTATGTTTAAAATATTTTTTCTTACTTTAACAATTTATAGCCTTCAAACTTAATTTTCAAGTAGACTAGTTTCTTGATTAAAGTGCAAAAGTATTACTTGAGAAACAAATGAATCAAATGATAAGTTAAATGATGAATTATTCAAGTGCAAACATGTGTAAAAGAAACAACAATATAACAAAGTAGGAAATGAGCAAGCTAGAAAAGAAACACCACGATTTTTACAAGGTTCGGCGTTACGGTCTACGTCCTTGCCTCAAGCCAACCGTTATGAGGATTTTTTACTACCTCTCATTCAATAGGCGAAGGAGCCTCTCTCCTTAGTCTAGGCGGAGTACCCTCTCTTAAGAATGCACCATTCTCAAGTTAACCCAATCTTTGTTAGCGGATTAGCCTCTTTTTTAGAAACACTTTCCTCAAATACAAATCAATGAGAGTGATATGAAAGTGTACAAAAGAACGCTCATTGGATAAGCAAATAAGTACAAACAATGAACACTCTAAAACTCACTCCTCAAAAGAATATGAATATAAAGCTCAAGGAGAATTCCAAAGAATTTTTTTTCTCTCAAAAATATGTATGAAAACCTCAAGATTTTGAAGCACAAGAGAGTAATAGCATGGAGATGTTTGAGAGGCTTTGAATGATTGAAACACTAGCACATGGCCTCTGTTTATAGGCTTCAAAAACCAACTAGCCGTTGGGCCAAATATAGAATTGTCAAACTCCTCTATTTATAGGCTCCAAAAACCAACTAGCCGTTGGGCTAAATATAGAATTGTCAAACTAATCATTTTTAGAAAAATTTAAATTTAAGCTGTTCGGTCGACTGAAGAGACTCATTCGGTCGACTGAACTTCACTTCGATTGACTGAGCCTGAGGTTCGATCGACTGAACTGATGTAGATCTAAAAACTTATTTTTGGTAGCCTATTCAGTCGATTGGGGAAGGAACATTAGTCCACTGGACATACGAAAAACTAGGTTTTTGATTTTTCAAAAAGGTTTAATCTTTTTATGCTTTAGAAAAATATTTTAAAGATATTTAGGATTCCTACGAGATTCAAACACACATTTCCATGAGTTATATGAGTGTACTTGGATCCTATCAATAAAATTTTACAATACATTCTTCAAGTCTTCACTATCTCGATTCTTATATTTGTTTCACAAGAACTTATCGCCAAGGATCTTGTTTTGAATTTATGCGTCATGGCTTCCACTGTGTATCTTGAATTGTGCTCAACATATGTTTTCTGTTAAACAAACTCAATGTGCACAATTAGATACATAGGTTTGTTGTCATCAAAATTGGTTATTGAAGCCTTGTTAGGCCAACAAAAGATTCCAACTTTAGATCAATGCAAAATAGCCAAAAATGAAACCCTGTGGAGAACACAAAATGATGTAAGACAAAATTTGGAGGGTTGAACGCTTACCTTTGATGTATGAGAACGAAATCGAAGCTTCAATAGATGAGATTTACCCAAAGTTAAGCCAAGAGAGAGGAATATCGAGAGATTTAAGAGACAGATGTGAAGGGTTTTTGAAAAACATACAAGTGCTCTGTTTTTAATAAACTTGGTCGTGACAGTTTACTTGAGCGCTCAGTACCCCCCTCGAGCGGTGTAAGGGCATAAGCTAAGCCCATTCGAGCGCACAGAGGGTCGTTCGTGCGAAAGTCATTCTAAGACTTAGATGCTTAATAACCGCTCGAGCGCTCAGAGAGCCCTCTCGAGCGAACAATAACCCGAGGCACAAGAAACTTTTGGGTTCTCTTGAGCGCACAGAAGGCCGTGCGAGCGGTGAACTAGTTGAGTTAAACCTAGAGAAGCAAGTCAGAGAATTATGAGAGGAAGAACTGGCATTAGCATCGTAAAACTCTTTTTGTAAAAATAAAGATACAACACTGTAACATAATAACTCAGACAGATCAGAGTAATCCAATCTTTGAAACATGAAAAAAAAAGTCACCAAACCTAGTCAATGAGAACTTATATAAGTTGTACTTCAAACCTTTGAAAGATATTTTCGAATGGGCAATAGTTAAAATATAAGTGATCAATATACAATAGGCACAACTGGAATGTAGTCAAATTATACAGTTTAAAGTCAAACCAAATAAAGTCCCAATGTATGGCTGTTGAAGAAGAATGGAAGCTCCCCCTCACAAAGAACTGAAAAAATAAAATTATGCTATTTTTTGCATCTTTCACACTAATAGAAACGAAAAAGTAAGATTCGCATAGATAGCCATTTTCAATAGTATTAAGAAATAATTGCGCAAATGGTGGCTGACACACTAACATGAACGAGAAAGCATAGTTCAGATAGGTAGTCATTTCTACAAGCAAGTTAAAAAGTACCATAACCAGCGGCTTTCTTAATATAAAAAACGAAAAAGTAAGGTTTGTATAGTTAACCATTTTTGAACCATTTTATGGCACACACAGTTCTGAGTGAGAGAGAAGCAATTGATAGATAACAAGATGGGGTAGTTATAGACATCAATATCAACAATGGAATTTTATTGTAGTGGTCAATCAAATAATATTTTTTCAATCAACATCCAGTACGTGTCACATGTATATTTAACCGCACATATCGTAATCATTACAAGAAAAATATCTCAAAGATTCACAGTAACTTGAACTTGCATAGCTTCTTGATAGTGATTTTTCAAACAGTATTTTAAAATATTGCACATGAGATTAAACTTCTAGAATGAGTTAGGAGTATATATATTAAACTTAAAATGTCAATTTTAATAGCTTTCCTAATAAATTCAAACCAAAGTTCTTCAAGAGGTTTTGTTAACAAATCAGTCAGTTGTCTTCCAGTGTCAATGTATTTAAGACTGATGATGTTATCCTCAACTAACAAACAAATAAAATGATGCCTTATGTTTATGTGTTTAGTCCTAGAGTGTTGAACATGTTTCTTTGAGATGTTAATTGTACTCGTATTATCACATTAGATAATTACTGACTCTTGGATAAGATCATAAACTGAGAGCATTTGTTTCATCCATGGTAACTGAGTACAACAACTACCAGCAGCTATATACTCAGTCTCGGCTGTAGACAATGAAATTGCATTTTGTTTCTTACTATGCCACGAAACCAGATTGTTACCAACGTAGAAACAACCTCATGATGTGCTTTTTCTGTCATCTGCATATCTAGCCCAATAAGCATAAGAAAAACTTGTGATGTTTGAGTTAGTATCTTTAGAAAACCAAATGCTAAACTCAACAGTAGAATTCACAAATCAGATAATTCTTTTAACAGCAGTTAAGTGTAATTCCTTAGGATTAGACTGATAATGTACACAGATCCCAACACTGAAAGGAATATCAGGTCTACTTGCTGTGAGATACAAATGACTCTCTATCATACTTCTGAACATGGTTTGATCAACATTTTTACATTTTTCATCTTTTGACAATTTCACAGATGTACTCATAGGGGTTCGAATGGATTTTGTAGATTTCAGTTTAAACCTTTTAACCAAGTTTTTAGCTTGTTTTAACTGTGAGATGAAAATTTCATCGTTAGATTGTTTAATCTGTAAATATATAAAGTAGTTTAATTCACCTACCATACTCATTTTAAATTTCTTATGCATACATTTACAAAATAAAAATACAAGAGATTCACAAGTAGACCCAAACACAATATTATCAACATATATTTGTGTTACTAAAATATCATTTTTGTCCCTTTTGATGAAAAGAGTCTTATCCACACTTTCTCCGATAAAATCATGATTAATCAAGAAGGTGGTTAGCTGTTCATACCATCCTCGGGGGGCTTGTTTCAGTCCATACAAAGCTCTTTTGAGTTTGTATACGTGATTAGACAATGTGAATCCTCAAAACTTTTAAGTTGTTCAATATAAGCTGCTTCTTTTAGCTGGCCATTTAAGAAGACACTTTTCACATTCATTTGGTACAATTTGAAATTGAGAAAACAAGCGACAGCAAGAAGAATACAAATAGATTCTAACCTAGTCACAAGTGCAAATGTTTCATCAAAATCTATTTCTTCTACTTGTGTATACCCTTGTGCAACTAACATTGTCTTATTTCTCACAACAATTTCTTGTTCATCAAATTTATTTTTGAAAATTTCACTTAGTGCCAATAACATTAGCATTCTTAGGTTAGGCACTAATTTCCAAACATCATTTCTAACAAATTATTCGAGTTCTTCATGCATAGTATTCACCCAACAATAGGTCAGAGCCTCTTTGATATTTTTTGACTCAATTAGAGACACATAACACAGATGACGTAACTGATTTACCTGATTACGCATTTGTTGGCATGTCGTCATTGGTTTTTTAATCTCTCCAATCACCTGTTCCAGTAGATGATTTAGCTTCACACGAGAGGAAGGTTCCAAAACTGCTTTCTTCTCTGGTGTTGTTATACTTTCACAACATACATCCACTATTTGTTTAGGAGAGGTGGGCTGAACATGTTTTTCAAGTATCTAAGAATAAGTCTGATATGCTTCTGGTATAAGTGCCTTTTTAAAGTTCCTGTATCATCAACAACTACATTAACAAATTTCATAACAGTAGAAGTACGTATATTATAAACTCTATAAGCTCTACTGCTAATGAAACAGCCAAGAAATATTCCATCATCACCTCTGGAGTTAAATTTTTTCAATTATTCACGATCTTTTAATATGTAACATTTGCTCCCAAAAGTTCTGAAATATTTTACATTTGGCTTCTTACCTTTTTATAACTCATAAGCAGTTTGTTTAGTGGCAGGTTGTAAATATACTTAATTTATAACATAGCAGGCAGTATTTACGGCATCGGCCCAAAACTTAAGAAAAATATTTTTACCATGAAGCATAAGCCTGGCCATCTCATGTAACACTCTATTTTTTCGTTTCACTACACCATTATGTTGTGGTGTTTTAGGTGCAAAAAACTCGTGTTGAATTTCCAGTTCACAATAAAAATTTGAGAATTCAGAGTTCTCAAATTTCTTACCATAATCTAATCTAATCTTTGCAATATGATGAATTTTGCCTTACTGTTCATTATTTAATCTAAGACATAGAGATTTAAAAACAGCAAATGTGTCAAATTTTTCACGCAAAAAGTTCACCCAGGTAAACCTAGAAAAATCATCAACTACAAGAAAAATATATTTCTTACCATCTATGCTCTCTATTTTAGTAGGACCGATAAGATTCATGTGAAGAAGTTGTAGAGGATATTGAATAGCAAGTTGATTTATTTTCTTGTGGAAAACTTTAATTTGTTTACCTAGTTGACAAGGTCCACACACAACTTTTGTATTGCTGCTCTGCTTTGAAATGCGTTTAACCAATTCAAAATTTGCAAGTCTGAATAAGTCATTGTAATTGATATGACCTAAACGATAATGCCATAATTTAGTTTCATTAATTTTAGCTGAATTACATGATATATCGATTTTAGGCAAAATTTCATAGTAGTTATCAGAAGTTCGAACACCATGAATAACTATTTTTTCCTTTTTATCCAAAATCAGACAATTAGTTTTAGTAAAATGAATTTCTTGGTGCGTATCGCACATCCGACTAATGCTGAGTAAGTTTTCTTTTAAGCCGTCTACGAAAAGGACATTGTCCAATTTGGGTAGTCCTAGAGAGTTAATAGATTCTCTTCCAATGATCTTGGATGAGTTTTCATCCCAAAATATGACAAGTTCTCCATCACAAGGATTAATACTAGAGAATAAGGAATTATCTCTTGACATATATCGGGAACACCCGCTGTCCAAATACCACATGAAAAATTTTTGAGCTTTTAAAGTGGTGTGAACAACATTGCATTTCAAATCAGATTTTCGAACCCAGACAGTACGAATTTTGAGAAAATGTTTGGTTTAAGTGCTGAATTTCTGGCCAAAATATGATCTCTACCAGTTGGCCACTCGAGCGCTCAGAGGCTCGAGCGCTGGAGTACCAGTGATCATATTTGTTTCTCTGCTAGTGGTCCGCTCGAGCGTACAGAGTGATCGTTCGAGCGCACGACTGCCAGTGAGCCTTTTTTTCTCTCTGCCAGTTGGCCGCTCAAGCGCTCACTTGGCCGAGAGTTTTATTATGCAACAGTCTGATTTGATCATGCAATTTTTAAAATTTTCTTACATGCTGATATGTAGACTGAGATTTTATTTTAATACAAAACGGCCTAATATGACCCATAATACTATAAAAATGACAAGTAGGAACAAATTTTTATAAATCAGATGAGTGTGGTAAAGGTTTTTGAATAGGTTTTCCCGAAAAATCAAACCTGATTTGCTTAGACTTTTTCAAAACACTTTCCTTACCTGTAGACATGCTGACAGCTTTCACAAAGTTAATTTTACCTGTGTGGCGTCGGAATTTTGAGGTTTTTGTTGGTCAAAAATAAGAAAAATAAAAAGATGTTTAGAAAATATTTTAACATATTGAAAGTCAAATTTTAAAAACCCATTTTATTGAAAATAGAGTCGCTACTTGATTTTTGAGAAAAACTAAGAAAAACGAAAAAAATGACTACTGATCTTTAAAATGTTAACTATAGAAAAAGAGTTTGGGTGCTAAAGTACGAATCAGGAAATGTGTTAAGCACCCCGTTCGCTCAACCATAAGGTTGACCTCTACTAATTATTATTAGTTCTTAATAAAATTTCTCAAATGCATGCAAATACATAAAATAGAGGTAAAAAAAAATTATCCAAAATCAAATAGAGAAAATACATAGCATATGCATATAGAACACCAAAACAACACAAATAAGAAAAAAAAATTCTAAATTCTACGGCATGCGGCTTCTAACTAAAGAAATACATTGAACAAACCCGCATGACATGATTTGAATAAAAGAAAAGAAAACATGTTAATGGTAACTAAAACCAAATAAACATGAATTGCTAAGAATATAACCTAAACCATTCTAAACATACTTTTAAATAATTTTTACCAAAAATGCATATTACCAAATATTATAAGAAAAAGAATTACATTAGCATGTTTAATTTTATCAAAGAGAAATGGTACACTAAGAATAGTGAATGAAAATCCTATATTGAAATTTAATAATAAAGAAAACAATTAAACTAATAACAAGTGTTTTATAAGAAAATTTACAAGAGAAAATTAAACCAAAAATAAAAAATTTTAAAAGAAAAAGAAAAATACTAAAAACTAATAAATTAGAATTAACACTATTTGAAAACATTAAAAGAAAATTAAACTAACAAGCTTAAATTAAGAAAATTAAACTAAACTAACAAGTTTAAACTAAGATATTAGAAAATAAATATAAGAAAATTAAAATAACAAGCTTAAACTAATCATTAAAAGATTTGGTAAAAAAAAAAAGAAAAAGGAAAAAAATTTATTATTAAATAAAACTAAATTAATATTAAAAAAATAGGAATGTAAATAACAATAATTACATAGCAATATAATAGCTGTTAACTAAGAAATAAAAAATATGAGTGTAATATTAATAATTACAATCATATGTATGTAAGTGCTTGAATTATAACAATAACGACACCGTTAGTCGTATTGTTAATTACGTTAGCACTAATTAATGAATTAACAAATTTAGTGTAAGTGCGCAATGTGAGTGAAGCAAACAAACTAAACAAGTTAATATTTGAGTTATAAAATAAATATAGCTAATTTACCAAACTAAACACACTCCTTACAAATCAAATAAATTCTAGTCACTAAAACAACTATACAAGTAATATAAGAACTTTTGTAAGATAAAACAACCAAATTAACCCGGTCACTCCAAAAGATAGGAAATAGAGATAGAAAGACGATGATCCAAACAGAATACCAAGATCGCTAGTGAATTCTCGAGTCAGAAAATGGTGATCGACAATCCAATCCTCAAGCGATGATCCAATCCAAGTTAGGGTTTTAGAGTTTCGGTATCAGAGGTTCGGTTCTCGGTACTTTAGTAGGGTTTCGACGTCGGGGCTCGTACTCTCTCGATGCTTCGACATACTTTTTCGCACAATTCTTCTATCCTGAAAACATACCAGGGAATACGGTATTTATAGAACTCTTCAACCAAAGAGATGCTGACATATTTTGGGACACGTCAGGTCATTTGGAGTTAGCAGTCGCTGTGTTCAAAGTGGGCGATCGCCACAAAAATCAAGCTTCCAAGAGTTTCGTATGGCAGTCACCATAATGAAGTTGGCAACCCTATGGTTTGATTATGGCAGTCGTTGCCATGGGCTAGAGTTTTCAAGAGTTTCTTGTGTAAGTTGCCACAATGAACATCGAACCCTAAGGTTCCAACATGGCGGTTCAAGATGATTTCACTGGTTTGAAGGTTTTGGTCATTAGGTTCAAATACCGAACTTGGATCATTTTTTGAGAATTATTTAGAAACACTATTCCATTTGTTTTCATCATCGAATTTATTTAGATCAACTTAAGATTAGGCGATGTCAAATTAGGGTGTCTACAACCTGCATTCTTTGATTCAGACGTACTTTTCACGTATCTTAAACTAGTTCGGTTTGACGCCACTTTTTGCATGCTTAAGATCTCTTCCAAACTCGAGAAACCTGCATTCAATTTCTTGAGAATGGTATTAGCAGTTAATAAATCAATTTTTAATAATTTGACTTTAGCTTCACTTGCCTCAAACAGAGATTTGAATTTTGTTGAGTCATGTAATTCCAACTCAGTTTCAAAAACTTTCGATTTGAGGAAATCACATGACTCAATGAGTTCATTCATTTGTTTGTCAGTGTTAGGGTTAGTACACTGAAAATCATATTTTTAGTATTTAATTTTATTTTAATAAATTTAATTTTTTATTTTATGAGAATCTGTATGAACAATGTATGTGTATCATTTTTCTTTAATGTTATGCATGGATGTCCTTTATTCTGTACAGTATTTAATCTAGTGTGTTGAGTACAGCTTACACACAGAAGATCAGATTTTTTGTTCACAGTTTAGATAGAAATGGACATACCATCAGTACGACTGTAGCACAGAGTTTTAGTAGGTATGTCTTAGTTACGGGAAACAGATAATAGCGTCGTCTATTGTTTCAATTCTCTGTACTAGTACACTTTGTGTACATTGAACGGGACACATTTGGGTAATAAATTTTATACTGACCATATAAATTAATTCACACCACAAGATTATTATGAATAGTGCTTATACTCTTAATCTTGAAATAATTATTAATTTGCGTACATTTAATATTCGTTGTTTTGATTCATTAGAGGGTGCGATCTTATATAGATCTATATTCTCGGTGAGTTAGATAGCAGTATTATTTATATGGTGAATATTAGTTATTAATGGAATCTACATCCCAAAAGATCGGAATTGACTATACCCCTTTAAGAAAACTTATAAGTTTTGATCGGACCAAACTCTGCAGGTGGATTTGACTATCTGGCGATCAAATAAGTTTAGCGGAAGGTTTTAAAAAATTTAAAATATGTCAATTAAATTAAATTATTAGTAATTAAATTTAATTAGCGGGTATCGAAAATCTTAACGTGATGAGAAATGGTATGCATTTAATAACAGGAGCTAAATGCAAGATAGTCTTGACATTATTGGTCAGAGTGCAATTATAGTTCTTTAGTGGTGTGAACTGTAATTCAGTATTTTATGAAAATTGCAAAAACCATGCAAGGTTTTCATAATTACAGAAATCGCTATGAGATTTGCTTAATTGCAAAAATCGTTGCTGGGTGTCTGTGTTCTACTGGAAGTCTGATTCATAATTACTCCACAGGTCCCTACTGTAACCCTATAAATAAGCGGGTAAGCTGAACCAATTTCATAACTTGTCTTCAATTATAAAGAAATTCAGGTTCTGTCGATACGGGTTCTTGATAGTCCATAACTCACACTACGTTGGAGAATCAGATAAGTGAATACAGTAGAAGGTCTGACGAGAACTTCAATTCGGAATCAAAAACGTAGTTGAAAATTTGACCGGTAAAAGGAATTCTTCTAAATTATCCTTGGTTGCACGGGTTTTAATTTTGATCGTTCGACGTCAAAAGTTTTATCTGGAATCTATTTCGGCGTTTGCTCGTCTAGTTAATTTTTTACCGAAAGTCGTTTGCAAAAACAATGATCTTAGTAGTTTTGCCTCCAACAGTCAGAACTAATCAGTTTCTCAGTCATTTTGGTTTTAAGAATTCTTAGTTGAGAAATCAAATTTTGAGACTTAGTTAGTTCAGACTTTAGGCCGTTATTCTCTTTTTTCATAATTTTGACCTTTAGTATTAGCTTAATGATAAATTTCGTCATTTTGTGACTTTCTTAGTGAAATTTATCATATGCCCGTTGCAGATCTTTCTCATTCCCTACATCAGATTCAGACCACGAATTTGGTTCTATTCTAGAATCACTTTGAGACGCATGTGATTCATGATCAGATAATTCAAACTTACTTGATCATGTGGAAGCCGCAAAAGCAACAAACTTGCCCTCATCATTCTCTAGTTCTGACTTGGTTCCATTGTTAGAAGATTCAATTTCACCATCCCACGTCACAATGAACACTTTTTCTTTCATTTTTTGTTTGTTTGGACAATTCTGTGCGATATATCTGTACCCTTGACACTCAAAGCACTGTATATTCTAGTTCTGAATTTTTGTTTTTTTCTTTTCAAACTTAACCACATTCTTACATTTGTTACCAGATTGTTTAGATTTTGACTTGAGGTTAGATTTTTTATTTAAAATAAAAATTTTCAACTTTTTAACTATAAATGTCATAACCTCGGAATCAATTTCTGTCTCATCATCTGAAGATTCTAACTCAACATTACAAGTTTTTAAAGCAACGCCTTTTGATTTTTTAGGTTGGCATAGAGTTGATTCAAAGGTCTGAAGATTTTTAACCAATTATTCCACTCTTAAAGAATATATCTTTACTTTTTTCACTAGCAGTAACCTTTGATTGAAAACGTTCAGGTAGTGACCGTAAGATTTTTCTAATAATGCGAGATTCAGAAATTGTTTCACCAAATATAAAGCTAGAATTTACTATGTCACTCAACTTTTCATAAAATTTATCAAAGATCTCATTGTCTTCTATTCGAAAGGTTTCAAAACTTGTGGTGAGCCTTTGAAATTTAGAAATTTTAACAGTTGGCGTGCTATCGTGTGTGACTTCAAGAATATCACATGCTTTTTTAGCGATTTCATACGTACATATATGTCTGAATTTTTTTGATGTGACACCGCTAAAAATAGCATTGATAGCCTTGTTATTCCAGCTTGCTTCGTCTAAATCCTTTTTTCCCCATGTTCAGTAGGTTTTAAAATCATGTCATCACCAGATTTAACAGTCGGAGGGGTATAGCCAATTACAACAGTCATCCAGATTGTATGCCGGATTGTATAGCCATCCAGATTGTATAGCCAATTACAACAGTCATCCAGGTTTTAAAATCATATCATCACCAGATTTAACAGTTTGAGAAATGCTCTCATACGAGTTTTTCAATATAAATAGTTTCCTCCATCTAACAACATGGGTCGAATAGTTGAGTTTTCTTTTCTAAAAAATTCCATGTATGTGATTGATTAGGATAAAAAACTTAAAACAAAAAAGAAAAAATAATCTTCTCTAATACTAATTGAAAAATATGATTTTACCTTATTTCAAAAAATAATATTTTAAAAAATTAATCAATCACATTCACGAAACACAATCAACAAGAAGAAGCCACAATACAGAATTTTTACGTGAAAAAACCCAATGGGTAAAAAACCATGGAACTATCAAGTTCAGGAATCAAGTACTAAAAACTTACAAACTCTTTCGATCTACTCTTCAATCTTTTAATCCTAAGTTTGTATGCCGAATCCTCGTTCACCGTTCTTCTCTTGATTTCTACTGCAACGAATACTCTTAGCAGCTTCTTTGGTAGAATCTTCCATCAGAATTTAGAACGCCGTCTAAACTTTTCTCTCGAACGATCTTCGATATGTTTTGGATACACGAACCAACCTTTGATGTGATCTTAAAGCTCAGTATTGTATTTTGTCAAAGGTATTTTACATGCATCCCTAATAACCTATTTATAGGTCATTAAACCCCAGACATGCAGAACTTCTATTCAATTAAAATGCCTGGGCTCGGCTCGAACGGTCATTTGGGCGCTCAAGCGGTCAGGTGGCCGGGCCTCTCTGTCGAGTTATGCTTTGAGTGCTTGTACCATGGGCTTGTCTGTATGTACCACGAACTTACTCTTCATACAGAACTTTTGTATCAGATAACTAAAAGAGAGAAGATATCTAGATCCTAAAAGGATTCTAGATTGAACCAAACATTCCTAAACCTATCCTAAACCTATCCTAAGACCCTAAAGAATTCTAATGACTTTAAAACATTCTGAATTGCCATTTAAAATAAAATAAAAATTAATTTACATTAATTTCTTCACAAAATCAACTTCCATTATTGTCGTTTATCTGACAAGACTGATGAAGAGGTCAGTGTATTTTAAAAAACATGAGAAAAACTATCAGCATTTTCAATCAACCTCAATGGAGGTCACTATAATTTACGCTTTATAAAAATTAAATTTTGAGATATTTCTCTTTTTTAAAAGAACAACAAAATACTAATGCGATAACTTTTTTTAAAAAAATATGAGTGCTTATACGTGAGAAATATTTTATACTTTACATCAAGATATGACAAATTTTTCGTATAGAGATAAACACATTATTTCGCTATTGTTTATTATAAATATATCTCACGGTTGGAAAAACTAGTAAACGATAAGAAATTCTTATATATAAGTATTAATTTTACTTAAAATTAGTCATAACTAAAATTTTAAAACATAAGAAATTTCTCATACAATTTCTCATATGTGAAAAATTGATCTTACTATGTATTAATAATGTATGAGAATTTTTTTGTGATTTGTATCCATGTATGAGAAATTTCTCATATTCAGAATAAATGTAAAACTCATATATTTTTTATATTCACAAAATTAATAAAAATAAATTTTTAGACATTTTTCATTTTTCTAAAACAGAAAAAAAAAATTAAAGTAATTATCATTTTTCAAGATATAAGTGCTCATGCACCCTGAATAATTCATATTTTGCATTAAGGTATAAATATTACCCATACTCTATATTAAGATAAATTCACAGTATTTCATTATTATCTGAAGCTTTTCAGACATGACACACCGTGTGCAATAACTTTTTTTATATGGCTTTTTTTGCTCTTTTAATAAAAAAATATTTATATTAGTTTAAACGATGATATTTTTTAGATCTCTCTCGTTAAAAGAAAGAAAAAAGAAAAAAAAAATTGACCAAAAAATTTTACAAAAAATCATATAAGACAAAAAAAAGCTACTTTAAGGCTTTTATGCGGCTTTTTTCGTCTTTAATAAACTTTTTTCCAAAGTAGTTATATTTTTAGATTTGTTTTGCCTTAATGAATCGAGAAAATAAAAAAATTAAACCAAATAATAAAAAATGGTTAAAAAAAAAACAAAAAAAAGTCACTAAAATTCACTGAAAATGCTAAACCAAATAGAGCCTAAAAAATCTCTCATGAAAAACTCGAAAGACGATAAAAAATTCACATATATCAGTACTCATTTTACTCAAAATTAAAAAAAATAATTAAAATTTTTAGAAACATATATACTTAATTTCACATATTTAACAAATTTATTTATACTTTGCATCAAAGTATGAGAAACTTTCCGTGCATATACGTGATTATGTGAGTTGAGTTAGGTGAATTGAGTGAAAAAATAGATGTGAGTTAATTATGAATTATATTTATTCAGCCTTCTATCAATCTAATTTGTCTATAGTATATATATTAGTTAATATATTTTTACATACGATGAATCTCAATTTTCATACATATTTGTATTTATATATTATTTTTTATAATTTATAAGTAACAATACTATTTCAATTATAATATTTATTCCAAGTATCATTATAATAACTACGATGTTTGTGGTTAGACATTTACATCTATAACATGGTCCTCATGTTTTATTATAGCATGTCATGATCTCTTGCTTTCTTATTTCTCTCTTGACAGACGCCGAAAGTTAACTCTAAATCTCTAACTCTTTGACAAATTGACAAATTAAAGCTTTGTTTAGAAAAATGGTCAACTGAATTTGAATAAAATATTTGAACAAAATATTTGAACTTTATTAATAAATCAAAAAGTTGACAATAAAATTAATTATTTTGTAATTAGTTTCAGGAGTCCTCCTATTATTTTTATGTAGCAATTGTTTTTTGATAATTTATTTATTTTCCATGTTACAAAGTAAAATTAAACTTTTTTTCACAAATTATAACTAAGCTGCTAGCCGGCAAACAACAACATTATAACTAAAGTTAAAGCTTTGTTTGGTAATTCAGCTTAAAGTCGAACTTTTATTTTCTTGGTTTTAAGCCAAAAAAAAAAAAAGAAAAGAAAAAACTCATTTAGTTAAAGAGATACAAAAAAATCTTTTTAAAAGAAAAAAAGTTTTTTCAGACTTGTTGACCTTTAATTTTTTGATCTAATATAGAGATACAAAAAATCTAGAGATACAAAAAATCTTTTTGACCTTTAATTTTTTCAGACTTCAAGAAAAAAAGTTAAAAACCTAACTTTTAGTTTGAAACCAAACTAACACTTTCTGTTGTACACTGATATTTGGAACTAACATTGCATTTCTGTCATACTTATACATGCTACAATTATATCAAGGACACCAAGGATATGCTATGCCTAATATGAGAAATCTATTAACAATTAATGTAATTTTTAAAAGAACCAATGCAAGTTGTTTAGAAAAGCCTGAAAGTTTGTCTTGACACTCATATATTTTTTTGGCTATTCAGGACAAAACCGTGTCTAAAGCTCTTGAAAGTCATATGATTAGAGTTCATCTCTAAATACAAAATATCGTATGATAATGTGTCTTTTAGAAGTATTGGAATCTGAAGATTATAATCAATCATTCCGATTAGTACAGGGAATGAGCGGTTATATACATCTAGAATATGTTTCGTAGGTTATAGTGTTTTTTTTTGCATGCTTGGGATGACGTATAATCATAATTCCTCTTATTTTTCTATAAAATGTGTGTTTTCGAAATCGTGAAGCTACCTAGCTAGGTATATAAACTTAATCTCATAAACTAGTGATGATGAAAAGAAGTTAAACGTAAGATTAGACGGAGTGGGTGCTAAAAACCTTCGTACTTGGTACTTTAATTCCCAAGCCTATTATGTGGTGATGAAAGGTTTGATCCAAAGAGGTAATGCATAGGTTCTTAAACTTTAAAACCAAGTCGTGATTCTATTTTTTTTTTTATGTTTATTTTATAATCTAATGACTGCACTCCAAAATTGAAGGAGGTCATTGTAATTATGAAACAATTGTTCAATGGTAATGTTATGGTTTAAGTTGTTCTGTAGCCAGAAGGGCTAATGTGATGGTTTGAGTTGTTATTGTAGCAAGAAGGGCTCTCTTACAGGGAAGCCTTCCCAAAAATCCGAGGAGAGAAGGGTCATTTAATTTAATAAAAATGTAAGATTGTTAAAATGTAAATATGCTATTTCTTTACCGTTAGAATATTAGATTTGATTCACAAATTATTCTGATTTAATTTTATTTGATTCTCTGTAATTTTTGTATTTTTATTTTTATTTAGTTCTATTTATTTATAAATAGGTCATACATTATACAGTTTAATACACAGAATATATATAATTATTTTTTTTTCTTAATTATTTTTTGGTATCAGAACCGCAGTCTTGTGGCCCGTAAGATTTTTTCCAGCGTCCTATCTTGCCCTCACCAGCGCACTTATCGTTGCTCGTGACCGCCGCTGCCTCTGCCACCGCCGCGGGTGCTACCTTGATAGGCTCTAAAAACCCTCGGTTCCCATCGAGGACTGGTTCTGATTCTCCACCATACCAGCCGTCGTCGCAGACACGAGGGTTCACCTGGAATCGCGCTGTTGATGTCCCACCACTCCAGGCATTGTCGCCGTCCCCCACTGCTCCTTAGGCCGTCACTCCAGGATCCAAAAACGGCTTCAGAAGCTCGTACGGCACCACCCCAGCTCCGGTCCTGTTCTTCAAGTTCGGATCGCAATTTCGACCCTCAATAACTCCATCCAGCTCCTTCATCATCTCGTTGAACCGCTCGAACGCCGCCTTTATCGTCGGATCCTCCGCCCACGCCCCCTCTATCTTCGCCCCGAGATACTCTTCGTCCGACGAGCGGCTCGACAACACGTCCAGAATCGCCATGACTCTCGTCGCCTGAATCTGAGAGGGAAAGCATTACAGGAGCACAACCTCGGGCTTCTTGACCACATCTTGCACCGTCGCCGTTTAACTGCTTCCTTTTTGCTGCTTTTAGTGGGTTGCCACATATCTGAAACAAACCCAGCCCTTTATTAATTAATTAATTAATTTAAATATTTATTTATTTATTTATAAAATAATAAAATAATAATAATAAAATAATAAAATAAATAACTACGAAAATACATAAATACTCACCATTTCTACCACTTTCAACATGTCTCAATTTGCATCGAATCTCGATTCAATTGTCCGTCTTATTGATATTATATTAGATGGATCCAATTATAGTATATAGGCTCAGAATATGGCAGTTTTCTTGAAAGGACGTCGATTATAGCGCTATGTGACTGGAACCATTCCTGAACCCGTACGAACCAGCAGCGAGACGAAATAGACATTTGCAATTCGTCTGGAAGACTAGGACAGTATTCACTACAAAATTCTGTCTTGATTCATCAACACTTCTATTCCGTCCATCAACAGTCTTCTTCTAAAACTTGGGAATGCTACCATTGCTTGGAATTTTCTGGCTAAACGATACAATTGCACCTATGATGCCTCCTTGAAATTTCAACTGGAAGCCAAACTTTATCAGATGTGTTAGGAACCCGGTCAGTCTATTGCTGATTTCTATTCCCAGACCAATCATATTTGGGAACAATTATCTACTGTAGATCCAAAACTTGAATGCTCTAAAGACATTCAAAAATTTACTACTTAACTTGATCGACGGAAGTTTATGCACTTTATGATAGCTCTTCGGGATGATTTTGAATCTACTCGAGCCTCCCTTCTTCATCGTCAACCACTTCGAACTTTGGATCCTGCAGTTTCTAAACTTATCTCTGAAGAGATTCGTTGTTCCACTATGAAGCTGCAATCTTCTAATATGGTTCTTACCACTACTTCTCGTGGTACTTTCTCGTCTTCTATTGGGCGTTCTTCTAAGACTGATTTTTGCAAGTGGTGTAAATGCATTGGTCATACCATCGACGAATGTCGTAAGTTCAAGTCCTATTAGCAAAAATAAACTTCCCAATAGACAGCTGCGGTTATTTCCTCTGATTCGTCTACATCCGAGTCTTCCTCTCCGTCCACTTCTCTCACTGCAGCTGACGTGAAGGCCATAATTCACCAGGTTTTGTCCCAATCCTCCACTGTCTTGTCTGTCGCCTCAAGTAAATCTCAATAATTTATAGACTCAGCTTGCTGTAATCATATGGCATCTGATGCCACTATATTCTCTCATAAAATTTATCTTTCTCCCAATCCTATCATTTACACTGTCGATGGTTCCCCTTTGCCTGTTAGCCATAGAGGATCTATTTCTACTTCTCACTTATCTGTCAGTGATACTTACCTTGTGTCTAAACTTTCCTTAAATCTTATTTCTGTTGGTTAACTTTGTGAGTTAGGCTTTGACCAGAAATTCTCTAACAACGGTGTTGATGTACAGGACTCACAGATGGGTCAATTACTTGGGACAGGTAGTAAAGTTGGACGTCTTTTCAAGCTCACATCAATGCAGCTTCCTTCCTCCACAACCACTTCCGTGGCTGCTATCACCATCTCTTCCCATTTGTGGCACTCCGGACTCGGTCATGCTTCACTTCCACGTGTCCAGCCCTTGGCTTCTCAAGGTCACTTAGGTTTTGTTGACTTTCAGTCCTTTGATTGTATTCCATGTCGTCTTGGGAAGCAAACACATTTACCAATTATTAAAAGTGACTCTCTTTCATCTGCACCTTTTGACCTAGTCCATTCTGATATTTGGGGTCCCACCCCGACTCCAACTGAGGGGGAATCTCGTTATTTTGTTCTCGTTATTTTGTTATTTTTATAGATGATTACAGTCGCTACACTTGGATATATCTTTTACAGCATCGGTCTGAGATCACCACTGTTTACCAAAATTTTCATAAAATGGTGTAGACTCAATTTTCTTGTTCCATTAGAACTTTTCATTCAAATAATGCAATAGAATACAAGGATAAGGCATTTCTTGCCATCTTACATCAAAATGGGGCAATCTCTCACCATTCTTGTCTATATACCTCACAACAAAATGGTAGAGCAGAACGTAAATATTGTCACATTCTAGATACCGTAAGAGCACTTCTGATTTTTGCTTCTCTTTCAGAACGTTTTTGGGGTGAAACTGCTCTTACTGCTGTCTATACCATCAATCGTGTTCCCTCACCCACTATACATAACAAAACTCAATTTGAGCTTCTCCGTGGTACGAGCCCTACCTACTTCTTACTTCGTGTTTTTGGATGTGTTTGTTTTGTTACTCTTCCTATTACTCTTCCTACACACGAACGCACCAAACTTGAGTCACGATCCAGACTCTGTTGCTTTCTTGGCTATGGGCTCACTCAAAAAGGTTATCGTTGTTATGATCCCATAGCCAAACATTTTCGTATTTCTCATCATCTAGAGTTTTGGGAACATAAGATGTTTACGAGTATTGTTTCCTTGTCATAATCCTCTTCTAGTTATGCTCCTATTTTTACTGACCCATCTATTGCTTTAGTCCCTGATTCCTCTACAGAAATACTGAGCTCATCAGACGATCCTTCTTTGACCATTCTTGAGTCATCTGACATGCCTGCTGATGTTCCTGATACATCAACTGCGCCTGAGCCCATCCAGGTGCTTGCACTCCATCAATCTACTAGAGTAAGAGCACCTCCTTCTCATCTTCAAGATTATCATTGTTATTATGCTCTTGCTACTCTTCATGAACCTCACAGTTATCGTGAAACTAGTGCTGACTCCCTGTGACAGCAAGTTATGGCCGACAAACTAGATGCTCTCACCAAAACTTATACTTGGGACATGATGAATTTACCTTATGGGAAGTCTGCAGTTAGATATAAGTGGGTCTACAAAATCAAGACTCGGTCAGATGGATCAGTGAAGTGATACAAAACTCAACTTGTTGCGAAGGGTTTCTCTCAGGAGTATGGTATTGACTATGAGGAGACATTTGCTCATGTTACTTATCTTACCTCTGTTCGACCCCTGCTTGCAGTAGCTGCTGTGCGTCATTGGCAATTATTTCAGATGGATGTCAAAAATGCATTTCTAAATGGTGATCTTGCCGAGGAAGTTTATATGCATTCTCCACCTGGTTGTGACCATCCTTCTCACACCGTTTGTCATCTTCGACGTGCTCT
This sequence comes from Heliamphora exappendiculata, assembly GCA_034768845.1. Lineage (NCBI taxonomy): Eukaryota > Viridiplantae > Streptophyta > Magnoliopsida > Ericales > Sarraceniaceae > Heliamphora > Heliamphora exappendiculata. Next base: position 23,693,280 of record JAOTRH010000001.1, read on the forward strand.
CTATGGTCTTAAACCAGCTCCACGGGCCTGGTTTGCTAAATTCAATTGTGTTGTTGCTCAGTAGGGCTTTGCTCCTAGTGCTTATGATTCTGCACTCTTTATCCGGACCACCAATGTTGGTATTCGAGATCTTCAGCACTTTTTGAGTAAGAATTTTGAGATGAAGGACTTAGGGCAGCTTAACTATTTTCTTGGTCTCGAGGTTACATCCAGTTCAGATGGTTACTATCTTTCTCAGGCAAAGTATGCGTCTGACCTGCTTTCTAAAGAAGGCTTAGCTGACAGAAAAACATGCCCTTCTCCGCTTAAACCTAATGTTAAGTTGCTTGCCACTGATGGTGAATCTCTTCCAGATGCTACTTTGTATAGACAGCTAGTCGGTAGTCTCATCTATCTCACTATTACTCGTCTAGATATTTCCTATGCAGTTCATCTTGTTAGTTTGTTTATGAGTGCTCCTCGCTCTACTCACTATGCTGTTGTTCTACGCATCTTACGATATGTTAAGGAGATTTTGTTTCATGGTCTTCACTTCTCTTCGCACTCATCACTTGAACTCTGCTCTTATTCTGATGCTGACTTAGCCGGAGATCCTACCGATCGTCGCTCCACTACAGGATACTGTTTCTTACTCGGCACCTCTCTCATTTCTTGGCGTAGTAAGAAGCAGATGTTGTTGCCCGATCTAGCACTGAGGCTGAATATCGTGCTCTTGCTGATACTACAACTGAACTTTTATGGTTGCGGTGGCTTTTGACATATATGGGTGCTCCTCAGACGACTAGTTTCCCTCTTTATTGTGATAATTGGAGCGCCATCCAGATTGCTCACAATGATGTCTTTCATGAGTACACCAAATATATTAAACTTGACTGTCACTTCATCCGACATCACATTTAACAGGGCATCCTACATCTTCGATCTGTCTCTTCTGAAGATCAACTTGTCGATATTTTCACAAAATTTCATTCTCCTGGTCGTCTACGTGATCTTATTTCCAAATTTCAGTTGACTTCGTCAACTCACGTTTGATAGGGTTGTTAGAATATTATATTTGGTTCACAAAATATTCTGATTTGATTTTATTTGATTATCTGCATTTATTGTATTTTTATTTTTACTTAACCATATTTGCCTATAAATAGACTATACATTGTACGGTTTAATACACATAATATATACAATTATTTTCTCTTCACAATTTCTTCTTTTAAGAAAAGAAAAAAAAATTAATAAGCTATTTCATAATACCAAATAAATTAACTTTAAATTTAAAATTCAAACAAAAAAACTTTCACGTACCAAAAAACGGATCCAAGAGTTCATACTTTATATCTAGGGAGCCAAACAATAATCAATTTTTCCCCTTTGACGGATCCAAGACATACTTGGTTTGGTTTCAAACTTAAAGTTAGGGTTTTAACTTTTTCTTTCCCTTAAAGTTTAAAAAAAATAGAAGGTTAAAAAGCTTTTTTGTATCTCTATATTAGGGACTTAAAATCACTCTTTAACTAAACTAGTTTTTTTTCCCTTTTTTGCCTTAAAATCAAAAAAATAAAAGTTTGATTTTAAACCGAGTTACCAAAAAAATCCTTAGCTTTAGTGATAATGTTGTTGTTTGCTGGTTAACAGCTTAGTTATAATTTGTGGGAAAAAAAGTTTAATTTTACTTTATAACATAGAAAAGACATAAATAATCAAAAATAAATGCTACATAAAAATAATAGGAGAACTCTTGAAAATAATTAAAAAATAATTAATTTCATTGTCAACTTTTTGATTTGTTAATAAAGTTTAGATATTTTATTCAAATTCAGTTGATTATTTCTTTAAACAAAACCCTAATGTATCAATTTGCCAAGGAGTTAGAGATTTATAGTTAGCTGTGTGTGCATGTCGAAAGAGAGATCAGAAAGCAAGAGGGACCTGTTATAATAAAAAATGAAGACCATGTTATAGATGTAAATGTCTAACCACAAACATAGTAGTGATTATAATAATACTTAGAATAAATATTATAATTGAAATAGTATTGTTACTAATAAATTATAAAAAAAACAATATATAAATACAAATATGTATAGAGATTGAGATTCATCATTTGTAGTAATATGATAATTAATGTATACTATGAGTAAATTGAGTTAATGACGAGTTGAATAAATATAATTCTCAATTAACTCACTTCTTTATTTTTTAATTTAATTCACCTAATCCAACTCACTCACTTACACATCTGCACAGGTTAAATTCGTTGGATTTGATTTAAATTAGCCGATTAGTGTATTATTTGCACACTATTATAGCTAAATATCATGTTTAATCTCATATCCATCAAGCAACAGGATGATAAATGCTATAAGAACAACTTTGGCGATAAAGAGTGAAAACTTTGCAATTGGCCCTAATTGTTGCAAAGAAAAGAAAAGAAAACATCCAATATCTATATTTTATAGGCAAATTTTAACAAATGAGTGATTAGTACAGTTGAGCATGACGCCACCATCGAACTATGGCACAAACAACTCAGAGTATAATAAAGTGCAATAGAGTGTATGTATCTAAAAAGTGAAATATTTTAGACTTAGTATACTCTCATATTTATGGTCCAATGAAAATTAGTACACTGGATAGTGCACAGTATTTTGTTACATTTGTAAATGAACACTCATAAAAAGTTTGGTCATATGTTTTAAAAACTAAAAACACTGTTGTATTATAGATGTATTCAAATAGTTTTAGGTGTGAGATCAATTTTATTTAAAAATAATAAAAAAATAGTAAGATAAATTACACTGATCTCTGAGATTTTTAACAAAAATAAATTTTTTGTTTGTATTTTTGAAATATCACTAACCTCTTATGTCAGTGATTTTTTTTTTTGTGTGAATAATTAAGTCAGTAATTTTTTCCTGTTAACAAAGAATTACAAATTTACAAATTTAACCCCTAACCTTCAAATCTTCCATCAACCCCACCACCGGAAAGAACTCAAACACGGGATGTTGAGAAATAGAATTCAGAACCCAGAGAGCTAGAAAGAAATTAGAGTAAACCGTTTACGTTTTAGAAAATTAAAGAAAATCAAAACCAACGTAAACTGTTTACGCTATCGCAAATCCCACGATTTTTGCATTTATTTTTTGGATTGTAAAGAATACGATTTATACAGTTTATATATATGTGTGTGTGTGTGTGTGTGTGTGTGTGTGTGTGTGTATTGATTACGCTATCCGGGATTGAACGAAGCGACCATGAACTAGGATTCTCTCTCTCTCTCTCTCTCTCTCTCTCTCTCTCTCTCTGTGTTATTTCACAAAGCTATAAGGACGGAGCTCGATGGCCTCCATCGCGGCGCCATGGCTTTTGCCACTAATCAGCAACACGATAAGAAGCAGCTGTTGGGATCTACTTCTATCTCATTCACCTATTAAGTTTCTCATTCTTCAGTACAAGAATCTCATAGGAAACCCTGGGAATTCAAAATTTCCATTTGCTGAAGCAATTTCAGGAGCTCGTCAATTCGGAATTCTATTGGTTTCAGGAGCTCGCCGCACCCGTATTTGGATTTTCAAAGATCAATGCAGAAGATGGTAGAGGCGCGTGAGTTGGTGGAGTTGGAGACCGATTGGGACGATGGCGTCGATGACACCGATGGCCGCGGCAAAGCATGGCCCCAATCGGAATCAAAACCCAAAAACGCCGACGACGGAAACAAACAGCGCAATTAGGAGTTGGGTTTTTTTTGGTCTTTGATCACCACCACCGACGGAAGCAAACAGCGCAATTAGGAGTTGGGTTTTCCTTTTAAGTGTTTGATCTGATCATTGGCTGGGGTTTTGTTTTTGTGTGTTTTTATTTTTTTTGTGATTAGGAGTTGGGTTTGGTTTTTGGCGTTTGATTTGATAATGTGTACAAGTTTTTTTTTACCTGATTCAATTGCGTTCTTTCAAAGTCTTTGGCACAGGTGACTCGCCATTTCTCTTGGAGATGAAGACAGAAAGGAGGACAAATTTGACATTTTATAAATTTTTAATATTAATATTATTTTATTAATAACGGTGCTTTTAACATAAATAAAACGGATGTAAGGTATGTGTATATTAATAGATAAAGTTGGAAATGTTAATAATTTTTCAAAGAGTAAAAGAAATATTTTTATTTTTGTTAAAAATTTTGAGGGAGTTCAGTGTAATTTACCCAAAATAATAATAAGTAATAAAATAAATTAATAATTTTGCTAATAGAAATTTATTGGGTTTTAAGTGTAATTTTTTAAAAGGTGTTTGTTTAAAGTTATAAATATATAGATGCTCATGTATGTATATTTGTTTATTTTAATCACATGCAGTTTTTAGCACAAAACAAGTAAATTAATTAAAAGTATCAGTTGTCCAGAATATATATATATATATATATATTCGTAATTAGCTTCAAATAACAATTAAATATTTAAGTAGGATTAAATAATTAAAATTCAATACAAATATTTACATATATAAAATAAATAAATAATAAAAAATAGCACAACAACAAGGAAGAAGAAATGAAAGATGTTGAAGAACCAATTGAACTGGAAAGTGTAAGCAGATTAAAATTTGAGGTCTTAGCCTTTTAAATATTATTAGTTATTAAATGTTTTTAAATATTAATCAAGCTTATATACAAATACTTTTGATAATGATTTGATATTTGGTTGAATTTTTCTTTGTTGAGTTTATTTTAATAATGAGAATAAATTAAGTGTTATTTTAATTAGTTTATGCATGCTTATGCATTTTAATTATACATCCAAGCATTAGGCTTAATATATTGCTAAGTGATGCATTATAATTTTCTCACATTGTTCAAATTTTAGGATTAGGAATGGGTATTCCAGCAGCTCATTTTGGATCACAAAGTTAAAGTATTATTCGATGCAATTTTTTTGACTTGTTTTAGTAGGTGAGTGTACTATTTCATAAAAATATAAATTAAATTAGTATTTTTGTGCTATACTGAGCAAATGTTAGAATATAGCTGTTCTTTTAGTTAAAATATATGATTTACTGAAATATTGTTTCTAAGTGGATCAAGATATTTGAGAGTGTTTGGAAAATATGATTTTAGTTGTTCAAGGACACATTATTATTGTTTAGATACCTAGGAAGTTACCTAGTGCGTGGATACTTGATTGTGCATCATTCTCTCCTTGCTGTACACAAAGAGGGTATATGAATTAGCTGTCTAAATATACACAGACAGTGTATATAAATTATCTGTTGTTGTACACAACATAGTAGATAAATATGAAAACACGTCGTAGGGTTAGAATCGTACCATTAACAACTATTGATTTTGAGGTTAAACAGCCATTTGGCATACTTGATGGTTTCGATTTTACTTGTTATGAAATGTGATATTTAGAAATATATTATTCTTGTTAACTGAAGAAAATTACAAGTAGTAAAATTTATGAAATGATTTTTTCCTATTATTAGATTATGTTGAAAAATTCATGCTGAATTAAAACTGCTGTTGATCTATAATTGTTTCTCAATTATTTTACTTATTTCTACTTCTATAGATAGTAGCACTGATTAAATTTTTCAGGTTGTTAGAGTAGAGGTCTGGTCCACTTCGAGGTATCCTAAATGATTATATAACTAATGGTTGGAATAGTGAGAGTCAAGATCCTTATACATTTTTTTTTTGTAAATATGTAAATATGTACATATTACTCTGGAACATGTCTTGACTTATGGAGTTTCTAACTCAATAAAATAATATTTTGTTATTTTGAAATATTAATTGTGAAAATTTTTTTAATTTTATGATTATTTTTTGGTAATATTTTTTCGAGTTGGGGTGTTACATAAACTGGAGTGAAAAGACAAATTGAAAGATTAATGAAGTGCATCTAAACTAATAATGGTGGTGCATCCAAACTAATAATAGTGATGAGTATTGAGTCCCGTTTCAATATTACTATTAAGATAAGGACGTCAAATATAATGTGATAATTCCTAAAACACCAAGAAAGAAATGGAGTGAAGAAAGCACTATTAAGAATTTGACTTTTTACGGTCACGCAGCAGCTCAAATACAGTCGCAAAATCCCTTATTTATGACGATTGCTATCGCAAAATAACTGTTGGATATATTAATTGAAAATAATATCTATGTTGGTTTGGAAAAACGGAAAAGCAGAAATATGATGAAAATAAATAATAACAAACTAAAATTAATTTCAAAATATAATTACAACAGAATAATTATAAATTATTTTCTTTATACAGAATAAAATAGCAGATTTACAAAATAAAACATTATTTTATATGTTTTAAATAAAAACAAAAAATTAATTTGTAAAATGTAAACTGATATTCGTAACAGAAGGTTAAAACAGAATATAAGAAAAATATTATTTTATTTATGCAAAAGATAAAATAAAATAAAATAAAGACTGAATCTATATATGAAAGCAGAATAAAATAATGAAATATTTGGTATACTGTTTTTCGGTAAAGCAACGTAATAAAACAGAATGAAAAGAAAATCGAGTGTTATTATATTAAAGCAATATGAAGCAGAACCAAAATAGCAAAGCGGGGAAAATAAGAAACAGAAGAAAACCATAACACTATGTAAGCTTACAGACAGAATCTAACGTTCAACGTCGTGTCCTTAAGATAGAATACGCCCACGCTGCGGTGCTTGCGATTAAACGAACGTCTGCCTCGAGGATAAAACAGTCTTCATATACAGAAGAAGCACTACAATTTGTACACCCACGAACGCTGCTGTGGTTAAACTTTCTCGACAAACTCCTAATGGAAGAAGGCAGAAAAGCAACAGCCGAGATGCAGTATGGAGGAGGTTTGAAAAAATTCAGTGAGAAAATCGAATATGCAGCAGCCTTTAAATAGGCGCTGCTGGTGACGGTTCGGTTTAAGCTGAACCGACACGACACCAGTTGGGAACAGCCGCACACCAATTCGGCCTACTCCAACAGCGCGAACTAATAACTGACCCAACGGTCTTGAACTGCCAATGGTTCGGTAATAACAAAAACGGACACAATTTAAAATTTAAATAATTAAATTTTAAATTTTAAATTTTAATTAAATAAAATTTTTACAAAAGGATAAGGGTTGATCCGAGCCCACAGCCCACAGCCCATGACCCACGGCCCACGGACCTCAGACCCAGACCCGAGATCGAGCCCGGCTCGGCTTGGCACGGCAGGCCGGTAGGTTGACGGCAGCAGCGGCGTGCGCGTGCGCGCATGTGGGGTTGGGTCGAACCTACCGCTGGGTAGGTCCTCCACCGTCTACAAAACTGGGTACCCCAAAGGGCACACCCCTTGAGCTAAACTTGGCTTATATAAGCCACTTATCCATGTTTCTCCCAACCAATGTGAGATAGAATAGCATTTTTATACTTGCTTAGACACCCACCATTTTCTCTCACAATCAATGTGGGATTGGATTTTGTTACCATTATTTTTGCCAATTTCAATAGCACACTTTTGGAGTCAATTTCTCATTCACCCATTGATGATTTTGAATGCCACAAAATCTATGATTACTCTATTCATGGAGATAAACAAATTAAAACTTGGAATCATAAAAAAAGATTAATCAAATACAAAGATAATTAACTTCAAAGTTAGCTAAAAATCATGTTCTAATTTTTATTCAAAACTCATTTTTTTCCAACAATTCTCCACATTAATGGAATTTGACGAAAAAAAAGATGCAACAAGATGCAGACACTGAGAAAGTTCAATAAGAAAAATTCTGTATAGGATAAGTATCTTTTGGCTTTGAACCTTCCCTTGTGAAAAACTCTCAGACTTACTGGCTAATCATTGGACACGACGTCTTGAACTGTTCTGCCGTTTGTGTAAATCAAGACAATAGAGTTCACACAGAGTTTTTCTAAACACAGCTAGGTTCTCACGGTTGTGCCCATTTTAGCCCTGGACAAATCCTGATTTCATGAGTGCTGTTAGAGAATGTAACCTTAGCATTCTCACAGAGGTGGCCCATTCTCACTCATATAGGTGATTCTTATTAAGAGTATCCTGCTATATCCCACTTGAATTTCAAGGTATAAGAACTATTAAAAGCATAACTTAACCTAATAATGCTACAGTTATGACTGTACTATCATAAGAATGGGTAGGAGATTTTATTTCCACAGTGATGGCACTAAGTCACACATAATTCAGTTGTCCATTTAAACCTAGATCTTGAGATCTCTAGTCAGCTAGGTTGGGATATCCAGTCAGCTAAGTTGAGTTTCCATTGAAGCGACTGTTAACTCATAGGTTGTAAGCCCATTTTACTCGATAATCGACTAACTTGCTCTCCGCTTAAGCCTTTGGTTAACGGATCCGCAATATTGTCTTTAGACTTTATATACTCAATGGAAATTATTCCACTCGAGAGCAAGTGTTTCACGGTATTATGTTTACAAAGTATATGTCGAGATTTACCGTTATAAATATTATTTTGTGCCTTAGCCATTGCTGATTGACAGTCGCAATGTATGCAGATGACTGGCACAGGTTTAGGCCACAAAGGAATGTCTTCTAAAATTTGGCGAAGCCACTCTGCTTCCTCTCCAGCTTTGTCTAAATCTATAAACTCAGACTTCATTGTGGAACTCGCTATACACGTCTGTTTAGACGATTTTTATGACACAGCTGCTCCACCCAAAATGAATACATATCCACTTGTGAATTTTGAGTCATTAGTATCAGATATCCAATTTGTAGCATTGTACCCTTCCAGTACAGCTAAATATCTATTGTAGTACAATCCATAATCTTGGGTGCATCTCAAATAGCTTAGTACCCTTATGATTGCCTACCAATGGTCAATCCCATGATTACTAGTATATCTGCTCAATTTGCTCAAAGCATATACCAAGTCAGGTATTGTACAATTCATTAAGAACATAAGACTTCCAATGATACGGGAATAAAGATTACTAAAGATGGAAAAAACTATATTAAAAAGAAAATTTTGGATAAGATCCCATTTTGGCTATGTATACTAGCCAAAATAGGCGAGCTTACCTGAGAAAGGTCAAGGAGATATAATGAATAACTTCAACATAGCTTGAGTCAGGATGTACTAGCTCTTGGGCTACTTTTTCCTCTTTGTCAATGACCTCTTTTGCGTTAGATTTGCTCCTTGACCTTTCTCAGGTAAGCTTGCCTATTGATATCTCCAGGAATGGGGGGCTTCAAAGGAGAAAGCCGGAGCGTCGATTGAAGGAGAAGGTGGAGCCATCAGAGCAAAAGGAGTTGGCGAGAGAGCCACCACTTTATCGGGCTCGATAGAGGCAGCCTCCAAGTCGACCACACCGTCGCGTATAGAAGAGGGAGCAGAATCCACCACCCTCTAATCTTTTAACATCATTCTCAGTTTTTATATAATCGAGGAAGCAACATTCGTGATTGACCGACCACACACCTTGTGAGCAATGTATTATCTCGCGTTCTCAAAATTTCTAAAACAAACAAAAGAAAGAATGTATAAATAACAAATGAACAGATTATAAAACGAAAATAAGTGCAAAAGAAAAGATCTTATGATAGACTACTGGGCAAGAAAATAGGCATTCGGTCTCTCGACGGATAGTTAGTAGGTGAAGGAGGATTTTACTAATAAATTTACGAAAAAAGTTCATTATTGAAAACGAAAGTTAAATGCACTAGCTCGCTAAAAATATTTAAAGAAAAAACATTGTTATCAACCCATTCACCAAATAGTTGAAGCTATGCAAACCAAGTTGGAACAACTTTTAAAGTAAAAAAAGTTCAAAACCACACAGGCTCACAGCACACCCCCCTCTAAAAAGATGTTTGTCATAACTTTCACACAGTTCAGTTTATTTTAAACTTAAATAGCTTGTTTGTTATAAGTATTGCTTTGTAATTATAAACTAAAAATAACTTTAAGAAAACATTTTTGAAAAAAATAATTTAATAATTTCGAATTTTAATTATAAAAATCAAACTCTTGAGGGGGTGGACAATCCTTTTAGGCTGATTATGGGACTCAAGTTGGATCGCTAATTATGAGGCCTAAATTGGGTTCATTTTAATAATTTTGTCATTTTATTTTTTTAGTTTGTCGAATATTTATCTAAAAAATTAAATTGATGAAATATTGTTAAATATTTGAATAAATTATATTTATTTTAAAAATAAGTAAATATTGAATGGACAGTGCCGTTCAATTTTAAAAAATAAATTTAATTCTTAGAAATATTTAATATACTGATCAACTTAATTTTTTATTTTATTTTGTATATACTTTAAAAAATACAATAAAAAAATTAAATCATTGAAGTGCCCCAACTTAAACTAACAATTGGCCCAAGAAGACCATGCACCCAACTTCAAAGGAAAGTAAAAACAAAAGTTCTCTATAATTTTATTAAGAAAAAAGCTAATCACTATTTAATAGATGATAAATAAATAATATATAATATATAAATATTTATATAAAATATATTAATATTTATAAAATTAATAAATTGTACATTTAAAAATATATTAATATTAAAAAAATATTTTTATTAATCTATTAATCAATAAGCGGTAGTAGCCTCACCCTTTTATTATAGATGGAACTATAACAAACACTTTCCAACCAAAGAAATCTTCTTAACATGAAATTACGTGAAAGTTTTCTTTTTGTTGGAAAAACAATAAAATAATCAACGACATGACTGTTCGAAAAGATGCGTACAATAGCGCAAACTAAGGACGCGTGTCTTGATCTATGGGGTGGGTTATTTTTACTATGCTGAAGTAATTATTTAAAAATTTTGGAGTGTCTCTAGTTATTATTTATATAATATTTTTATTTAATAATATAGTAAAAAATATTTTAATTTTAAAAATATTTATATAATTTTATTAAATAAGTAAAAAATAAAAATTACATATTTAATATGTATTAAATATTTTTATTTATTAAAAGTACAATATGAATGTGAGAGTCATAACACACTTTTCACATAATTAATAAAAAATAAAAATAATAAATAATAAATAAAATAATACACATAATTTACATAATTTATTCAATAAAAACTACGTCAACCGCTACTATAATAAATTATATATCTGAATTACTCTAAGCTGCAATACATATTGCTAAGATGAAAAATACTAAAAATATTTTCAAAAAATTTACCTCACCACACCACCTTGGGACAAGAGGGCGTTGCTTCCCTGCAACTCCCGCCAACTCATCTCGAAATTAGATTTATAACGGTATGACTTAATATATAAAATTTATAAAATTTCACAAAATATAATACTGAAATCGCAAATTTATTAATGGGTTCTACTAATCACTGCCTACTAAGTGTGGTGGATAATAGAAATTCCTTCAAATGGAGTTTTTATTTTAAGATATTATAAAAAAAATATAACAATTATATCATATTATTAAGAGATAAAAAAATTATTAAAAAGAATTTTTATTAACAAATATCGACCAAGGCCGTAGGTGGCTTTTTTCTTTATTAATTCGAAGATTAATACTATTTAGGTTTATTTTACAAGCTTATTTTACAGGCTTATTTATGTGGTATAATTGAATAATTAATAATTTTTATTATTAAAAGAATAAATAAATAATTTTAATTATACCACATAAATAGACATGTAAGCTCCATTTGGATAAATTGTTTATTTGCTTATTTAGCCTCTAATAAGTAATTTTGTTTGTAAAATTAAATAAGTAAAATTTAAGTTAATAAGTAAATATGTTAAGAAGCTAAATAAATAAGATTTAAATCAAAATTTAGCTAAATGTGCTTACTTATTTAAGTCAATAAAGAAATATAAATAAATAAATCACTTAAAAATCAAATTAACCAAACTAATTTATTTATTTATATTTTTATTTATTTATTATTAAATAAATAAATAAATTATTTATTCAAACGGGCCATAAAGTAGATTTATGAAATAGCCTTAAATATCATTTTCCTAATGGGAAAGTACGTTATAATTTGGCGTGGTCAAGTGGGTAGTTTCGTAGGCTGATGAATTCAGCAAGTGTAATCAAAGTTAGTCGGTTTTGAATTGGTCCTCGGCCGCCCCTTACTTCCTCCAAAACTTACCCATATGGCGCGTACTCCTCACGATCTAATTTTACTAATCTTTTTTTCCTTGAGAAATGCTAATTCCCATTATAAAAAGAGTATTTATATTTTTAAAAGTAATAACTTTTATTATACTTTTATTACTAAGAATATATAAATATTTAAGAAAATTAACTCTATTACCTTATTATTTATCATCCACACTAAATAACATAATGCATTTTGTTTTTTGCACTTTTAGCCAATTTTTAGTATAATTTTGCAAAAAAGTCTTCCATAGTAACCAATTGTAGGCGTGTATCAAAAAAAAAATTAGTAATATTTTTTAACTTCAGTTCAAATTTTTATACTTCTTAAATTTTGTCACGAACAATCAAAAAAGAAAAATTTTAAATTACAAAGAGATCTTAAAAAATAAAAATAAGCTATTTTTACAAGGAAAAAAAAAAGAACACCATTAATACAAAAAATGTATAAATATGATGATGTGTAAAATTTAACCAATTACAAACAGAAGAACAATTACAATGTTCAAGGATTGGTTGGCCATCCATATACCACTCGGTCAATCGAAACAAAGTGGCTCAGTTGGTCGAAGCAAAGTAGATCGATCAGTCATAGCAAAGTGGCTCAATCAGCTGTAATAAAATAGCTCGAATGGTCGGAATAAAGTAGCTCAATAGGTCAAAACAAAGTGGCTTGATCGATCGTAATAAAATAACTCGGTCAGTTGAAGCAAATTGACTTAATCGATCAAGGCAAAGTGGCTCGATAGGTCACAGCAAGTAGCTCAATTAATCATAACAAAATAGTTTAATCAGTCCTAGAAAAGTGGCAAGATCGGTCGCAGCAAAATAGCTTAATCGGTCGAAGCAAAGTGACTCAGTCAATCAAAGCAAAATGGCTCAGTAGGTCGCAACAAAATAGCTCGATCGATCATAACAAAATAGCTCAATCAGTCGAAAAAAAGTGACTCAATCAGTTGGCATGGTCATACAATGAGAATAAAAGTTTGAAATGCAACATTTACTTTATCAAAAGTGACACGATATCTCTTAAAATGATGCCCAAAATAACTCTAACGAGATACCATGGATAGACAACTTTCCAGAATAACTAACTACTATAATTTGGTCCACATAGTAGTATATAAATGTATCATCAAATCACAGCAATGTAGGAGACCCATTTGGTTTTTATTGATTTTTTTTCATTTTTGATATTTCTTCTTATCTCAATCATCAAAGAGTGTTTTAGCAACACTCCACCGATTTCAAGAATTTCTCATCTTTTTAAATTTGGAGTTCTTGCTAAAGTTGTTTAAATTCTAGCATCAACAACTAACATCATGGGCATTGTGGTATTGAAATGATTAAAAATTTTAAATTATTTTTTATAATAATTTAAAATAATTATATCTCATAATTTAATTACAAATACAATTCTCCAATATAAATTTATTATATAAAAAATGGTCCCGTTTTGGTGGACCTTGCTTATTTGCTTATTAGCTTGTTTACTAATAAGCAAATAAGCCAAATTCCATTTAAGCAAGTTTGTTTGGGTGGTTATTGGCTTATTTGCCTATAAACCAGTTATTCAAATGAGTTTATTTGCTTATTTACTTATAAGCCAGCTTATTTAGTTTATAAGCCAGCTGATTTTTTTATTTAGCTACCCAAACGAACTTATTTGTTTATTTACTTATGTTAGAATTAGGCAACCCAAGAGGGGGGGGGGGAGAATTTGGTTTCTTTGCTAGCAAAGGAGATTTAAAAAACTTTTCAGAAAAACTTTTAATATCGCACAAAGTCTAGATATGCAAATATGAAATTAATGCAACAATTAAAATGAGAGGGATAGAGATAAAGAACCAGACACCGGGATTTATAGTGGTTCGGCTTGATCTTAGCCTACGTCCACTCCTCAAGATCTCCCTTGAGTATTTCCACTAACCAGAATACTTCCGAGCGTATTCCAAGCCTTTACAAGCGTCAAGCTTCTACTTGAGCTATCTGAATGTTTACGGGCACATTCACAAGCC
>JAOTRH010000001.1:23724929-23781789 GCA_034768845.1 Heliamphora exappendiculata
ATAAGTTAGAAACTCAAGTTCTCTTCGAAATGCTTAGCAATGCCAAGAGATGACTATGTTGTACAACAACCTTCAGATACCCACTTTTGTTCTTAAAACCTTTCGTTACATGTTAAAAACCCACTTTATTGCAAAAACCCAACCAATCGGTACAATACAAGTATCCCAACCCAAGTATATTGAAATAGGAATATCCATAGCTCACAGGACAAAAAATTTAATGAAAAGGTCCAAAATTGATGAAAGTAACTATTTTCAAGACATTTGGCCAAAAAAGGGTAAAAAATGGTTTAAAAAATTTGACATACCCTCACTATTTTAATCATAACTTTTTCTACAAAATAATTTTCTCGTGATAGTAGTCTTGTTCGAAAGAGGACTTTTAGGGCTTGGATTTGAGTACAAAAATAACCCCATTCGGAGTCCGAATGAGGGAGATATGATCAAAAGAAGTTGGCCCTATACAGCCAGTCTGCTCGAGCAGACGTCGGGTGCTTGAGCGCCCAACTCTCTGCCAGTTGACCGCTCAAGCAGACAGGGCTCCGTTTGAGCGCGCTGGTGCCTGAGAAAAACCTAGATTTTCCCTAGTTTTGAGTTTCTAACTTTAATATCCTTAAACCTTCATCAAACATGTTTCAAATCTTGATTTCCACCCCAAAAATATTAGATTCAAGTCTTATGAACCCTTTTTATGCAATAATTTCTCGAGGTCATGATTTATCATTTCTCAAAAACTCAAATTTTTATGAGAACCGAACTCAACTCACATTACTCCATCAACACTTCAAATGATGCATGACATCTACTATATTTTACTTACATAACAAATTATCAACCGAAATCAACACAAACATATGAGAGAATCTAGATCTTACCTCAAATCACCCAAAAGTTTGAGATTCCTCCAATTTCTCCCTCCTAGGGTTTTGAGGTTTGGTGTTCTTGTCTCCTTGATGCTCCATCTTCCACCTTCTTGCTCCGAAGCTTGATTTCCATCCTCGATTGCTCTCGATCTAGCTTCAATCCTTCGATTTCCATGATGGAGGGTTAG
Organism: Heliamphora exappendiculata; assembly: GCA_034768845.1. Classification (NCBI taxonomy): domain Eukaryota; kingdom Viridiplantae; phylum Streptophyta; class Magnoliopsida; order Ericales; family Sarraceniaceae; genus Heliamphora; species Heliamphora exappendiculata. The sequence goes on from JAOTRH010000001.1 coordinate 23,725,981, forward strand.
GTTTTCATATAGAATTTGGGTTTCTCTAACTTGGACTTAGAGAAGATGAAGAAGGAGAGAAGAGAAGAAGAGATGAGGATGCTCTCTCTTTCTCCCACATGAGTTATATATATACATATACATACCCCCCAATATCTCCAATGTTCGAGAATCTTCTAAACAGTTCCTGATAGTCCGATCGAGCGAACCCCCACCGCTCGAGCGGTGACCCCTGAAACTGAATTTTGCAAATTTTCCCAAAAACTCATCTCAAACTTCTAACTTTGCTCATATTTTAATACTTGAATCTTTCCATTAACATATCCAAATCAATATCATTTATCACCTGGTATCTCAATTTCACTTTCACATATTATTCATTTTAACCGTTTACGAATAAAATTTTATAACACCCACGTCCAAAGTTAGTTCGGTCTCTTCTCTTACAAAAATTATGGAAGAACAAAATAAACAGGCATTAAGTCCTTACATAAGGGATCAGACTGGTTGTAGTTTGTGGAGCAATGCATATGATGCAAACAGGTTAAACATGACGCACGATAGGTATAGTGCAATGCAAGCAGGTACGATGCAAAAAATTTTTAAGGTTACAACATGGATCGAGGAAACACCAATCAGCTTTAGATCGTGAAAGGACCGATAAGACTAAGGGCAATTTAAGGTCATGCGGAGACCGACAAGTTAGTTTAAGGTCATGAAGAGGATCGAATGTGCTAGGGTTAGTTTTAGGTTGTGCGATGACCGAGGAGTTAGTTTAAGGTCATGAGAAGGACTAGAGGTTTTTAGGGATAGTTTTAGGTCATGCAAGGGCCAGGGAGTTAGTTTAAGGTCATGAGAAGGACCGATGGTTCTTAGGGTCACGCTTATTAATTTTAGGTTAGGATGAGGACTGATGGGATGGTGATCAATTTTAGGACATGAGAGGACCGATAAGTTAGTTTAAGGTTATGAGAAGGATCGAAGAGGTAAAAGGGACATTTTAAGATCATGCGAGGACGATGAGTCAGTTTAAGGTCGTGAGGAGGATCGAACTCTTACAGGGGGTAAGCTTACTAGTTTTAGGTCATGACGAGGTCTGAAATGAGGGATAAACTTGTCAAGTTTGGGTCGTGACGAGGCTTGAAAGTTCAACTCAGCAGTTTTAGGTTGTGACTACGACCATCATGGTGAACTTATCAGTTTTAGGTCATGACGAGGACCGACGAGTCAGTTTAAGGTCATGACGAGGATTGAAGATGCTAGGGATAGTTTTAAATCATGTCGAGGACCAACGAGGTTTTAGGCCATATAAAGAAGGGGCAAAAGGGTTTTGAATTCATTCCAAACCCACACGAGAATAGTTCAAAGGTCTACAAAGGTTAGGGGCATAGCAATCTTGGCGGCCGTTACCTTTGGAAGTGGCATCTAGCACTGTTGTGTCCTAGAGAGATAGCATCCTGTACATAAAGTTCACGGCCGTTTGAAACGTTTGGATGAACATTGTGGCCTGTATGTTGGAATGTTGCATCATGGTGTAACTCTTTACGGCCTTTAGTTTTAAAATCCTCGGACCTCACGGGCGTGTGGTCGATGACATGACATATATCTGAGACAGGTTCAAATTTCTCATTCGTGCGAACTCTCAAAACTCTCTTCTGACTCTTGTTTCTCATCTCTCCCAAGCTCTCTCGGCTCTATCAATTTTCTCTCGGCTCTCTCTCGACTCTCTCAAGCTTCTCACCATGTTTCTACTCTCGTTTATCTCAGTGGTGTTTTCGGCTCTCATAGGTGGCAATTTTGGGTTTGTTGGCGCAAAGGGTGGCGCCGGCGGTAGCGAAGGTGGTGGTGATACGAGTGTGGCCGGCGGCCAAGGAGGAGGAGCCGTTGGCCAAAGAGGTGGCAGCGTGGGCAATGCAGAGCCATTAGCGGCAAACGCGTGGCCGCCGTTGGTGCGGGTGATGGTGGCGCGGTTGGTGTGGTTGACGAGGACCTACTAGAGGGAGGTGTGTCAGGGATGTTGGAACATTTTGACCCTGCCACCTACATTCCTCTTCTTCACCGGTTGTGGATACCGGCTATGAAATGTTCATTCTCCCATATGTGATTGCGAAATGTGAGATTCTCCTCTGTCTTCACGTGGGTCACCTCTCAATCACGAAACTTGAAGTACGTTCAAAACTTGAATCTTTACATGTTCTATGGATGCGTTTATTGGAAATCATTTGAACTCGATTATTTAGTCATCTTGATTGATATCGCATTGAGTTGGATTTTTGAATTGGTATTTAGACACTTGACTTGAATTGGAAAAATGAATTGAACTTGAAGATTGAATTTAGGACTTGAGCTTGGTTAGGTTAAACCTTGACTTGGATTGGAAAACTTAGGTGAACTTTGGGCTTGGACGATGCGAACCTTGAACTTTGGTCGGGACGAAACTTTGAGCCTTGAACTAGGGTGAGATTTTAGATTTTGACCTTGGATGAAACAAACTTTGGATCTTGGATTTTGAATTGACCTTAGATTTGGGTGAAACAAACTTTGAACTCGAATTGAATGAATCTTTAAACTTGGGTAAAAGAGAAGATCTCGGGTTGAACTTTGAGCTCGAGTTTGAAAAATGGGATTTTGGATTGAATTTTGAACTTATGTTTGAGAAATGGGTTTTGGATTGAATTTTGAACTTAGATTGAAAAATGAACTTTTTGATTGAATTTTGAACTTGCGTTTCTAGATTTGGGCAAGATCGGATTTGACTTTTGAGTTAGGTTTCATTTTGTAAATGGGGCTCGTTTAAATTGAATCATTTTAAAAGTTTTGAATAAGACGTAATCTCACTTTACGTTAAATGGATTTGAGTTTTAGATAAAATAAGTCTCGGGTACGGATTGACTTTGAACAGAAACCACGTTGGGTCGTGGGTTTCGAATGTGTTTGAGTCAAATTCAGGAGTTAGGTTGGTTGGATTTTGAAAGTTGAATTTGAACTTCAAAAGTTTGGATTTTGAATCGAAATGGATCTTGTGGAACTTGGATTGAACTGGTTAGTTCTCGTGTCATGATGGGTTAGGTTTGTGTTTTGAATTGAACTAGATTCGAGTAGAGTTGAACTTAGTTTGGACTATTGATTTGAGGTGGGATTCTTAATGCTCAAAATTAAAGTTGAATTGAAATTGCGTGAAGTTTTGTTTTTTATTTGAAACAAATTTGGTTTTGACGGAGAGTTTTTTTTAACATGGATTGAATTAAGTCATCATCTTTTGAAAATAGATTTTGGATTGGTAGGAAGTCATATCAAAACATGAATTTTAAAAGAAGTTTGGTTGGCGTGAATGTTGTTTTGGAATCTATTTGTCAGATTTGTCGTTTTGATTATTGTTTGTTTGATGGAAATAGGTGGTTCATATGTTCTGGTTTTATAAGCTGGTAGAAAACTTTGTTTCAGTTATCTCGTTGTGCATTTTGATTTTGATTTTGTTACCATTCCTGTTTACTGATTTGCATATTTTTTTTGTTTTAGGGGCGACTTCGTATTCGAGGTTTCGACGGGTCCTCAGACGTTTTGGAGTGGTACATGGCACTCCTTCCTCGCAGCAGAGAGATCGCTGGTGGGGCAGGCTTCGATAGTTTTATCACTACGCTGGAGGGGACCACAATGATCGGGTCACCCTCACAGCCTTGACTAAAAGGTGGTGGAACACCACCAACACCTTCCATCTTCTCACCTTTGAGGTTACACTCACTTTTGACATTTCTCTCATTACCGGGATCCGGGTAGGCGGCGACCTAATCCGGTTTGATCGTGACATATGCTGGAGCCCCACAGCTCTTATGCACCTTCTCAATCACGTGCCCCCTTCCATCGACAAGGGGAGCATCCGATACGCGTGGCTGAAGAAGACATTTCGCCACTTCGTTTGCTCAAAGGTCCATCACTTCGAGTGGGTGGCACGTGCATTCCTTCTCTACATGTTCATGATAGCCTTATTCCCAAAATTAGAGAACATGGTGCACCTTTACTATCTCGCTGCTATGGTGGTGGTGGACTAGATCGGCTCTTATGACTGGGGAGGAGCCGCATTTGCCACCTTATATGGATACATGAGCGCGGCCACCAGGACCTCTGATCTGAGCATTGGTGGATACTGGCATCTCTAGGAGGTATATCTACTTTCTTTTCTTTCTATGCTTTCCATTTCATTTCCATATCGGCATATCTGTTTCAACTATACCGACGCTTCTCTTGATTTTTCTGCAGCTCTAGGCCTACGAGTTCCTGGGTATGTGCCAACCAATGAACTCTTGCGACGACCCCCTCGTGATCCCCAAGGCACTTTGATGTGCCAGACGCCATCGGGCTACGAAGCCTAGTGGGAAGGACCTAGATGACGATCACCATTTCTTGTACAATCTCACTCCTGACCGGGTAAGCCATTTACTGCTCTTGCTCAGTTGTTCTTTTCATTCCTTGTTATTGACATGCTTCTTCAATTTTCAGGTTCGTTGGGACATATGGATTGGCATGGAGGAGTGAACTGGAGCTGATCTGATGCAGAGCTGCGAGGTTACCCGGACCCACATCTTGCTTGAGGGGCCATTCTATAGAGAGTGGTACCTTGACAAGTGCGTTGTTTGGTAATCCCTGGGGTATGACCATTTTTGTATCTTGAGGACGCCTCCGGTGGGGATGCGTCAAATTGACACCCTCTATTCGGTCGAGATTATCTAAGCTGTGGTAGGCCTTAATGCTGCCACGCTAATTGAAGGCGAGGATCGTGATTGCACGGTCTTTGCCCGAGAGAGGCTTATGCCTGCCATGGGTACCCGTGCTGCCATGCAAGGTCCTCCTCCTGCTGCCCTAGGCCCTGTTCACCCTAAGCTTCAATGGATAGTGGACACCTTCATAGACGGGAACCTTCACTAGATTCGGATCCTCGAGCTAGTGGCCTAGGAGATTCTCCTTCCCACCGGTGCTGAGCAGGTATAACATCCTTCCTTCGGCTTTTCATACTGCCTCTTATATCTGATTGCAATGATTCTATTGATTGATGACTAGTTCTGACATCTGACTGTATTGACTCTCATGCATGTACTGATTCTGATATATGACTATACTAATTCTCATGCTTGTACTGATTCTGATGTCTGATTACACTAATTTGGTTCTTCATTTGACAGATGCCCCGGGAGTGGTGCAATTAGTGCCTTCGCCTGATCTCCAAGTTGAAGGTATTGGTTCGTCGCTGGGACGCTGCTTTTTGAGCCCAGGGCATGAAGCCTCCTACTCCTTAGGGTGGCCCTGCTGTGAAACTTACCCTTTCCAAGCTCACATTTACATTTTTGCACTTTTTATTTTATGCTCATATTTATCTTCCTTAGCTGATGTGGCCCTTTTCTTTTTTTCAGCGTGGGCATGGTGGAGGATAGAGGACTCCTGGCAATCGCACAGCACCTACTGTCCTAGTCGTAGCGCCAGCGCGGACTTTTGCTTCCACTTCTGTTTCTGCTACCTCTTCTAGAGTCGGAACCTCCAGCGCGGCTCAAATCGGCATGGGTACAGAGGAGGGGACATGATCTACGAGGTCGTATGATGAGTCGTCTCAGGGAGGCTACATCGTCCAGAGGAAGAGGACCTGGCGGGAGTGACGGACTTGTGCTGCCCCTACTATAGATAATCCTATTTTCTTTTCCTTCTTACGGTTCATAGAGGCCTGCACCCTTATTCTTATTTAGGCTTGCGTGCCCGCTTGATACATTCTATTACTCTACCTTGATGCACCACATAGATACACTGTTCTGACATACACTGATACATATTGGCATACTGCACTTGACACATTGCATAGATATGATGAATGGGGCCTGCGTGCCTTTGATTCTTCTTTTGGCCTGCGTGCCACGACATACCCATACAAACATTACTTTACTTTTGATGGGTTGGGGCTTCGTGCCATGTGGTTTACACTTTTTCTTATCATGGATGCTTTATTGTTATTATGTTATGAAAATCACTTTTGAATGCTTGGACTCGTTTATGGATGATGTATGATCTATGAATTTAAACCCTGCTATATAAACTTCTTTTTCTTATTGCGAGTTGTTTATAAGTCATCGATAAAGATTTGGGGATACTACTATATAAACTTTCCATCAGCTTGGATGAGCGACTTTTCCCCAGTTAAGTGTAAGAACTTCCTCAACTTTGGTCTAGATGCATTGTTCTCTCTGCGAACCTTGAGGGTTGATTGGCATTATCTGAGAGGAGCAGCCCAGCTATAGGATCCTAAGTTACATGTATTCCATTTTGGTGTTGAGGAGTTATGTCCGACAGTGGAAAACTTTTTGACCATTCTGGAGATTTTGGTCCGAGAAGAGGTTATAGTTCCCATGCGTTTCTCGAGTCTTAGGGACAGGTTGATGCAACTTTGTGGTTATTCCAGGATGGAGGCTTCTCTCGTTACCCACGATAGATTTCTCGATGTAGCTCGGATCATGGACCGCTTCGGGCCTCGGGGATCTCTCATAGACTTCTCTTTTCAGCTTCAGCCTAGCATACTCTTTGCATCTGTTTTCTGGCTCGCTTCCTTTTGGGACCCTCAGACGGGCAGGATAGCTCTTCCTTGGTAGATGTTTTCCATCAGATTCACGAGGGTTGGGACCCTGTCCTGTTCATTTTTGCTGAGACACTGCTTGGGCTTGATGTAGTCCACACTGACGGTGCCCCTTATTTTTCCGGTAGTACTCTCTTGCTACAAGTAGTCTCTCAACTCTCATTTTTCTGTATTTCTCTTAGTTTTTTCCATTTATCTTTCTTTTTTCTATATTTTTAGTCTATTTTTTCAGCTCAACTCTCCTTTTCTTTATTCTCTCAGATTTTTCCACTTAGCTATCCTTTTTCTTTGTTTCTCCTAGGTTTGGTTAATGGAGAAGGTAGATTTGCTGAAGAAGCCCATATCTGACAATTACAGTATGAAATCCTTCACTCGTCGTTAGGCTTATCACCTGTGCTCAACCGAGGCTACTTGGTAGGATTACCTGAGTTCTCTGACCGGGGAGGACATCGCCTGGTTATGCCTTTGGATGAAGATATCTTCCATGACTATTGCAACTATAGGCCACTCGGGGGTCCAGTTGGTTGGCTTGAAGCGGGCCACCTTCCATCATCCTTATCACATTCTTCGTTAGTTTAGGCGTACTCAGATCTGCCCCGAGACTACTGTGAGCCATCTGTACAGTTCTCCACATCGGGCCCCCTTCTTGGGTCAATACCAGCGGGCTTGGTTTTCTCTACTGGGGATACCAGTTGGCCAGAATCTTGATAGCAGGTTATCTGCGAGTTACAAGGCTTAGCTGTAAATGCAGATAGAGTGCAGGGTAGGGCAGGAAGGGGATGCAAAGAGAAGGAGGACTTAATTTTGCTTTGCTGTACCTTAATATTTTGCTAGTTTTTCCTTTTCAATTTCTTAGGATGAGAACTTGCGAGCCTCTCTTAGTTTTGAAAATTGTATTGGTAAAACTCTTTAATGAAAGTTTCTCCACTTCTGATTTATGGTGACTTTTTAGATTTTCGTTCTTACAACATAATCATTTTATTAGAAAAACATAAAATAAGTTTTTGCGTTGATCCTGCTACTTGAAACATGGTTACAAAGGGGGAATCTCAACTTAAGGGTTGAGCCTAACTTCTCGAAGAAAGAGAATCTGGCCATAACGTAGTTTGAGGCTTGAGTTACACTCGAGTATTGATGCTCTCCTTTCGTGGGCTTTCTCTCAAGGGTAGAACTTTTTGAGCTGGTATAAGTTGATAGGTGTAGAGAAAACATTTCTGTCCAAATCCATAAGGATGGCAGCGCCTCCTAACATCAAGGTCTTGATGAGATAGAGTTCAGCCCAATTAGGTTTGAACTTGTCACTTGGATCAAAGATTGGAGCTCTAATCTCTTTAAGGATTAAGTCATCTTCCTTCAAGTTTTGAGACTTAACCTTCTTGTTAAATGCACGAGCTATCATATTCTGATATCCTTAAACACGAAACAGGGCTCTAAGTCTCCTCTCATCAAACAGAAGCAACTCTTCGAACCTGTCCCTTTGCCATTCCGACTCGGGGATGTTACTTTGAGCCATTACTCTTAGAGACAGGATTTTCAATTCTATAGGCAGAACTGCCTCCATTCCATAGACCAAAGCATAGGGCATTGCTCCAGTAGAAGTTCTAATTGATGTTTGGTATCCCCAAAGTGAAAATGGCAACTTTCCTTGCTAATCCTTACTTCCTTCTATCAGTTTTTGTAGGATCTTCTTCACATTCTTATTTGCAGCCTCCACAGCTCCATTGGTTTACGGTTTGTACGGTGACAACTTATGGCTAATGATTTGATACTCTTCCAAGACGTTTAGAACTTCTCCTTGAAAGTGAGAACCGTTGTCGAAAATTATCTCATGTGGAACTCTGTACCAGCAGATGAGATTTTCCTTGATGAATCTGGCTACTTGAGAGGCTTTAAAGACTGAGTAAGAGGCAGTTTCGACCCACTTCGTGAAGTAATCAATTGCCACGAGAATAAACTCGTGCTCACTCAATGCCTTGGGTGTAACTTTCCCTATTACGTCGATTCCCCAAACTGAGAACGACCGGGGCGAGGTCATGTTATAAAGCTGAGACGGTGGTACATGCATGAGGTTTGCGTGGATCTGGCATTTTTGACACATCCGGATGAACTAGTGGAAGTCCGTTTTCATGGTCATCCAGAAATATCCTTGACGCATGATCTTCTTAGCCAGCATCATCCCACTCATATGAGGTCCGCAGACTCCTCTATGAATTTCTCTCATCACATCGCGTCCCTCTTCCATGTGGATGCAAAGCTTATTGACTCCCAGATATCCCATTTTGTACAGTCTTTCTCTACAGATCACAAACTGTGCGGCGAGTCTCCTGATAAGTCTCTGGTCCTCTTTCTTGGCAAAGCTCAGATATTCTCCCTTTTTAATGAATTCCAAATATCGTGATACCATGGTAGCCTGTCATTAGCTTCTTGGGTAACGACGATATTGCTGATTGCAGGTGCATCCTTTTTTTGAATTTCTAAATGCCTCATCCTTATCCCGAGTGGTATGTCTATCATTGATGTCAAAGTAGCCAAGGTGTCAGCGAACTTCTTCTACTGTCTCAGAACATGGGTAAACACCATGCTTTCAAAGTAGGAAATTATCGTCTCAAGCTCTCGGTGATACTGAGTTAGTCTTTCTTCTTTAACCTACCACTCACCCTTTTCCTGAGATACAACCAAAGCTGAGTCTCCTATGACTTCTAACTTTCTTGCCCCTAGTTCCAAGGCAGCTTCTAATCAGGCTAAGCATGCTTTGTACTCGGCCTGATTGTTAGTGATCTCAAAACTTAACTTAAAACCTAAAGGGATATGAGAATCATTAGGAGTGATGAGAAGTATCCCTATCCCATATCCGTATTAGTTCAAGGCTCCATCGAAATAGAGGGTCCACATATCATTCTCAATCTTCAACACTTGCTCATCGGGAAATTCAAACTCGGGCTCTTCTTTTCCGTTAATAGGGTGGTTGACTAAGAACTCTGCAATAGCTCTCCCTTTAACTGACTTTCTTGTGACATACTGCAAGTCGAATTCAGCTAACATAGGTAACCAACGAGCCAACTTTCCTGTCAATGCTGGCTTCTCGAAGAGGTATTTGAGCAGGTCCATCCTTGAGATTAGAACAACAAGATATGCTAGCATGTAATGGCGTAACTTCCTAGATGCCTAGACTAACGCCCAGCAAGTCTTTTCCAAAAGCGTATACCATTGTTCGCATTTGGTCATCTTCTTACTCAAGTAATAAATAGCTCTTTCTGCCTTAGCTTCATCTTCTTATGCAAGCATACACCTCATTACTAAATCAATCACAGATAGGTATAGCATGAGTGGATTGCTGGGTTTTGGTGGTGAAAAAATTGAAGGATTTTGTATATAGTTTCGTATGGCATCGAAGGCGTCTTGACATTGCTGATCCCACTGAAACTTAGTCCCTTTCTTTAAAAGCCAGAATAGAGGTTCACAGGTAGTGGTCAGCTTAGTGATAAATCGGCTGATGAACTAAATTTTTCCTAAAAACTCCATACGTCCTTCTCAGTTCCTGGAGAGGGCATTTCGAGGATGGCTTTGATCATTGACGGGTCTACCCTCTATACCTAGCTGTGTGATCATGAACCCGAGCATCTTCCGTGCTGTAACTCTAAAGGCACACTTCTGTGGGTTTAAGTGCATTCTGTACTTTTTGATTTGCTCAAAAAATTTCCTTAGTGCAACGACGTGCCCTTCTCGGGTTTTGGACTTCACGATCATGTCATTCACATAAACTTCGACTTCCTTGTGTATCTATCATGCAATAATGTGGTCGCAACTCTTTGATAAGTTGCTCCTGCGTTCTTTAGTTCGAACGACATGACCCTATAACAATAGGTGCCATAAGGTGTCGTCAAAATCTAATTATACCCTAATAAACCATCCATGAAGGAAAAAAGTGTATTTTTGGCGGTGTTGTCTACCAATATGTCTATTTAGGGAAGAGAAAAGTCATTCTTGGGATTGGCCCTGTTGAGATCTTTGAATTCGACACATACTCAAATCTTTTCATATTTCTTTAGTACTGGGACTATGTTGGTAACCCACTTCGGATACTTTGTAACCATGAGAAATTCGGCATTTATCTACTTGGTAACTTCTTCCTTGATCTTGAGTGCCCAATTTGGCCTGATCCTTCCGAGCTTCTGCTTGACGGGTTTGGCATTGAAAGAAAGGGAGATTTGGTGCTGTACGATGCAAGGGTCTATGTCGAGCATATCTCCGTAGGATCATGCAAAAATATCTTTAAATTTTTTTAATAAAAAGATTAATTCTTCATGTTCCTCTAAAGACTGGTTGGAACCAACCTGAACCATTTGTCGATCTTTTTCATTAATAAGAAGAATTATTAAAATAGTTTCTTCAATTATAGGTTTAGCTTGCATTCTTCTTCCTTTTCGATTAAAAGTTTTAATTCTTGGAGGATATCCTCTTCTAATTCATTAGAATCTTCATAATCAAGAAAAAATATTTGAGACACAAGAAAGTAAGCAAAATTCGATTTCATTTCATTGATATCGAGAGGGGTTACAACCCGAGACTCAAGACAAAAGGAGTTTGGGATGCTAACAGACGCATTCTTGGCGGACTCGTTATTACAAATGCTGTTCACAGGCTCGGTGAAAGCAAGTTCAACAGACTCGGACTCCAACTCATTGGTTACATCATGTATAAGAAAAGACTCAAAAAAATGACTCTTTTTCATTTTAACAGCATCCGTGATAAGTGAGGTGTGATCCACAGGCACGTCAGCTTCCATCATCAACACGTCCTCATCTTCATCATTGCTTATACGTAGCGGAGCCATCTCTTCATCGAAGAAAGAACTCAGATCTCCTTCCTTGTAATGGACCAGCCAGTCTATCGGTACCTTCTCGGTGAACCCCTTATGCCATATTCCTACCCCTTCCACATCATCTGACAACTGATGGTCGAAAAAGATCTCCGGCCCCGACAGCTTTTGTTTAGTCTCCTCATCTATCCACGGTTCGGGAAATCCACAGTTGGGGAAATCATCCCCTTCCTTCACAAAGCGGCCATTCAGCGTCGGCCCGTATTTCCTTATCTTTACTTTTTCTAACTCTGACCCATATCCTAGTCCATGCCTATGGCGATTGTGATGTTCGGGGATTGGTTCTAAAATCCCTTGTAAGTGCTTGCCTAGTTCCATTCCTGAAAAATAGGACATTGCCTTCATCATTACCACAAACCTCGGGTTCACATAATTTTTCTCCTCATTCATCTGAACTTAGACGGCTTTAGTCTTATCAAAATAAACCCATTTTGAAGGAGGTCTTATTTTCCATGCTGAATCACGAGTAGCGGGGTAGTGTCATTGATCGAGGTCAACAAGCTAGATTCGCCAAGAATAGTAACAGTCACTCCTTCTTTGATTAGCTTCAGCTTTTGGTGCAGGGTTGATGGAATTGCTCTAACTGTGGGATCATGTAGCCACGATCTTCCCAGAAGAAGATTAAATGAGGCTGGCACATCGAGAACATGAAATTCTACCTTACTTTCCAATGTCCCTACTATCACAACAAAGGTTACCAATCCCAACATGTCTTTTCTTGTGTTATCGTATGCACGTACTCTTTGCACGCTCAATTTGAAGTCTTGCATCTTTAGTCCCAAATAGTAGGTAGTTTGAAGTGGGCATACATTGAGAGCTGAGCCGTTGTCAACCAAAACAACTGGCACCCATTTTCCCAAACACTGCACGGTTAAGTGCAATACTTTGTTATGAGATGGTCCTTTAGTGAGGAAGTCCTTGTCACTGAAAGCAATAACACTAGTCTACTTCTTAGGTATAAGCATTTCGACCAGTTGATCAGGAGATACATCAATCGGGATGTTCACATTATTCAAAGCCTTCAAGATGGCTTGTCGGTGCTTATGGGACTCCACAAGTAACCTCCAGATGTTCATATTAGCTTTCATTTTCTTAAGCTTCTTCAAGGCTATGTCCTCTTCTTCATTGGTCTGCTTCACTATTTTCTTTCTTGGCCCTTTCGTACCCTTACTTGGTTGCCCCTTCTCTAATTGTGCGGGCTTAAAATGCCTCCCGCTCCTTGTCAGATGCTCTATATGCTTTTCAAGCTCCCATAGTCCTTCAAACTGGATAACTACTTCTCGAATCTCAACCACTGGACACCCTTTCTCTTGGAAGGCTTAGAAATTATCTGTGCTAGCTTTCTCTCCATTGTCTCCTTCATTTCCCCAGAACTCTTCCTCAATTCCCATTATATTTTGCGAAAATCAATAAGACTCTTCAGCGATATTGGCCTCTAGCTAAAAGATTTGTGTAGTGATACCTCGTCAAATGGGTCTTCGTAATCGTATGGTGGAAAAAGGCACCCAGGTTCCCTCGGGCCTCTATGGTCACGCGGTTCTTCGACTATCGAGTGTCATTCCGGCACATTCTCTCCTTCATCATATTCTATGTCCATGAATTCGTGTTGTATCTCTTATAACTCCCACATGTTATTCTCTTCTTGGTAATCCCACTCGAGAGAACATAAGATCGATCCCTCGAGTAAAGGTGTTCTTGGCTTTGGCTCATGGAGATGAACAATGTATACGGAAGGATCAAATGCAACACTTGCAGCTCCCAACAAATTCACTTGGGGTGAATTTTCCTCTTTTCCTCTCTCCTTCTTCTTCTCCTCGACTTTCGTACTGACTAGTGGATTTTCTTCTTGCTTACTCTCACTGTCAACGTCCTGCCCCTTCGAGGATTCTTCTATTTCGGATATTGCTTTCCTTGTTTCTTTTATTCTAAAACTCGGGTTAGCTTTCCCATACCAAGCTGCCCTTCGGTGCCAGGCAGTATAATTACTCAAGACGATCGGGACATGCCATTTGATGTCGAATCTTGCTTCTTCCAAATCGTCTAATGCCTTGAGGTGGGCCAGATCTTCCCACAATCGTCTGATTTCTTTGTCTTCTTCACCATTACCGTTGACAAGGGGAAGAACTTCCTCCTCGTAGACGATAAAGATCGAGAAATTATCAAAACCTTCATCTATCTGATCTTGAATAAGGTCATCAAGTAGCAGTATTTCTGGACCAGACGACAGAACTATAATTGGCTTTGCTTCTGTTGCAGAGACTATAAATTTTGTGGGATAAAATCCTTCTGATTCTCTTTCAATAGCGTTCACATTTTGCTGGTTTGCATGGTTCTGCAGAGGGTTGGTGGTAACATTCGGTTTCTGTGCGGCAATCGGTGGAGGAATCACCTTGTTGTTTGTCAAGTCCTGAATCTAATACTGGAACCTGATGCAATTGTTAATTAAATGATCGTACCCCTAATGAAAGGTGTAGTACTAGGTAAGATTATATTTGGGTGGCAGAGAATTTGAAGGTTGGGTCGGCTCCAAAGGATTTAGGAGATGCTTTTCAATTAGACGTCTCAGTGTGGATGTTAAGGGTACAGTGAGTTAGGTGTGTTGGAGGTAAAACTGCTAAGATCATTATTTTTGTGAACGATTTTGATAAAATTAACTGGACGAGTAAACGCCGAAATGGGCTCTAGATAAAACTTTTGATGTCGAACGATCAAAATAAAAAATATGTGCAACCACAGTTAATTTAGAAGAATACCTTTTTCGGTTGATTCTTCAACTACGATTTTGATTCCGAGTTGAAGCTACCGTCAGACCTCCTATTGTATTCTCTTATGCGATTCCTGAACGTAGTGTGGGCTACAATCCTTCGTGAACTCGTATCGGCAGAACCTGGTCAACTTTGGTTTTGAAGACAAGTTATAAATTTAATTCAGCCTACCCGCATATTTATAAGGCTACAGTAGGGACCTGGAGAGTAATTATGATGAAAACTTCTAGTAGAACACAGATACCCATCCAACGATTTTCATAATTAAGCAAACCTCATAGCTGTATCTATAATTACGAAAATCTTGTAGTAATTTCTGTAATTTTCATAAAATACTAAATTACAGTTCACACCACCAAAGAACTGTAATTGCATCATAAGCCATAATCTCAAGATCTTCTTGCATTGAGCTCCTGTTATTAAATGCTTAACTCATCTCACCACGTTAAAATTCTCGATACCCGCCAATTAAATTTAATTACTGATAATTTAATTTAATCAGCATCTTAAAATTTTTTAAGCCATTTTTCTTAACTTAATTTTCTGCCAGATAATCAAATACACTTGTAGGGTTTGGCCCAGTCAAAATTTATAAGTTTCTTTAAGCAGTATCATCAATCTCGATCATTTGAGACCTAGATTCCGTCAATAATTAATATTTATTATATAAATAATATCGCTGTCCAGCTCACCCATATAAGATCGTACCCTCTAATGAATCAAAATAACGAATATTAAATATACGCAAATCAATAATTGTTTCAAGATTAAGAGTGTAAGCACTATTCATAATAATTTTGGGGTGTGAATTAATTTATATAATCAGTATAAAATTAATTACCCCAATGTGTCCCGTTTAATACGCACAAAGTGTACTAACACATAGAGTCGAAACAATAGACAACGCTATTATCTTTTTTTCGTAACCAAGATAGGCCTACTAAAACTCTGTGCTATAGTCGTACCGATGGTATGCCAATTTTCATCTAAACTATGAACAAATAACTTATATTTTGCAAAAACTTAAAATCTGATCTTCTATGTGTAAGTTGTACTCTACACCCTAGATTAAATACTGTATGTAATAAAGAACATTCATACATAACATTAAAAAAATGATATTGCATACATTACTCATTAAGATTCTCATAAAATAAAAAATTTATTTTATTAAAATAAAATTAAACACTAAAAATATGATTTTCTGTATATAACCATAACAATCTCCCACGTATACTCAAAACCATGCTTTCATACATCTAACTCCCATGCCCTCTACATGACTATCAAAAGTCTTAGCCGATATGCTCTTTATACAATGATCTGCAAGGTTGTCTCCTAATGCAATCTTGGTCACAGTAACATCACTCTTTTGTACAATTTCTCGAATTAGGTGATACTTGCACTCAATGTGCTTTCCTTTCTTGTGGACTCTTAGCTCCTTTGAGTTTGCAACCGCTCTGCTATTATCATAATAAAGTGTAATAACTGATTGAACTAAAGGAACCACCTCTAGATCCAACAAGAAGTTTCTGAGCCAAACGGCCTCCTTGGCTGCTTCAGAAGTTACCACGTACTCGGCCTTCATGGTGGAATCAGCAATGCAGGACTGCTTGATACTCCTCCAACTTATAGCTCCACCTCCTAAGGTAAACACATATCCTGAGGTAGACTTACGTGAATCATTGTCATACTAGAAATATGAGTTTGTGTACCCAAAAGGTACTAAACTGTTTACCTAGTAAACCAATATATAATACTTAATCTTTTTCAAGAACTTGATTGTATTCTTTACCGTAGTATAATATTCCAGCCCTGTGTTAGACTGATATTGCTAAGCATGCCAATAAAAAAGCAAATGTCGGGTCTAGTGCAAAGCATAGTATACATGAGGCTTCCTATTGTCGAAGCATAAGGAACGACCTTCATCTTCTCTATCTCATCAGGTGTCTTAGAACACTGATCTTTGGATAAAGTGATTCCATGCCTGAAAAGGATAAACCCTTTCTAAAAATCTTGCATGCTAAAATGAGCAAGGATATCATCGATATACTTTGCTTGTAATAAGCCCAACATCCTTTATTCTCGATCTCGCACAAACTTAATCCCTAGGATGTGACTGGTTTCTCCCAAGTCCTTTATATCGAATTACCCAGATAACCATACTTTTACCTTAGATAATGCCCCCACATCATTTTTGATAAGCAAGATATCATCTACATAAAGTATTAAAAAGATCACCACGCTTTCGTCACGCTTCTTGTACACACAAGACTCATATGGACTCTAATCAAAATCATAAGACTTAATGGCTTGATCAAATCGAGTATTTCACGACCTCGATGCCTGCTTAAGTCTATAAATAGATCTCTTAGGCTTGTACAACATGTGCTCCAAGCCCTTTGCTTTGAAACTATCTGGTTGTATCATATAGATACACTCGTCAAGACTTTCGTCAAGAAAAGTTATCTTGACATCCATTTGCCAGATTTTATAATCAAAATAAGCAGTAATGGATAAGAGAATCCGAAAAGACTTAAGCATGGCTACCGGCGAAAAAGTTTTCTCATAATCGATCCCTTCTTTTTGAGTAAACCCTTTTGCAATAAGTCTAGTTTTGAAGGTTTCAACCCTCCCGTCTATTCCTCTCTTCCTCTTGTAGATCTACTTGCATCCAATGGATTTTATCCCTTTAGATGGTTCTATAAGTTTTCAGACCAGATTGGAATACATAGATTTCATCTCAGAATTCATAATCTTTTGCCAAAGATCTGCATCTTTGTCCTGAAGTACTTCATTATAGTTACAGGGTTCGGTATCCAATTTTGTTGGCATCCTATCAAAAGACTCTCTCCAGAACATATACCGATCAGGTTGATGAACAACTCTCTCACTACGACGAGACACTACCTACGTCTGTGTACTAGTAGTAACATGGTGTACAGAATCTAAACCCTGTGCATCAGCACTCTGTTCATGATTTGCACATGTCCCAATAATCCTCTCACTACGACGAGGCAATGGGATATCAGTAACTTGTGGTTCCTCTTCTGTTCTACTAGTATTTTCTCTCATTTTTTCGAGAACAATATTGCTTTTGAGCTTATGGTCCATAATATAATCATTTTCTAAGAATTGAGCATTTGTGCTAACAATAACCTTCTAATCCTTAGGATTATAAAATAAATCACTCTTTGTTTCCTTGGGATACCCTACAAAGAAACAGACCTCTGTCCTCGGTTCCAACTTATCCGTGTTCTCTTTCAGCACATGTACTGACACCCCCAAATCTGAATGTATTTTAGACTAGGCTTATGCCCAGTTCATAATTTTGTGGGAGTAGAAGGTACTAACTTAGAAGGTACCAAGTTTAGAATGTAAGCCGATGTCTCTAATGCGAATCCCCAAAACGAATTGGGTAATCCTAAATAACTCATCACGGAACCTTTCCATCTCCATAAGAGTTATATTCCTTCTTTTTGCTACACCATTCTACTGTGGAGTGCCAGGTGCAGTCAATTGGGATCTAATCCCTTCTTATGACAGGTAATTCCTAAACTCTCTAAAGAGGTACTCTTCATCACGATCGGATCATAGTGATTTGATACTTTTACCCAGACGCTTCTCCGCCTCTGCCTTGAATTCTTTGAATTTGTCAAAGCATTCAGACTTATGGTGCATCAGGTAAATGTATCCATACCTTAAGTAGTCATCAATGACACTAACGAAGTACTCAAACCCACCTCTAGCTCAGATTGTCATAGGACCACACACATCAGAGTCAACTAGTTCCAATAGTTCTTTAGCTCTATAGCCTTTCGCCGAAAAGAGCCTTTTGGTCATCTTACCCTCTAAGCAAGATTCACAGACTATAAGTGCTTTCACTTCTAATGAACTCGAAGGTCCATCTGCTACCAGTCTGTTTATCCTATTTAGATTAATATGACCCAAGTGTAAGTGCCAAATAAACGTTTAGTTCATTAAAGAAGGAAACTTTCTCTTATATGGTAAATTAGATATATTATTTAATTCAGTTTGTTGCAGTATAGGAGAAATAGGAGATACGACATACAAATCATCCACCAATGTACCAGAACAAATAAAATGCTAATTTTTCTTCACAACCACAAAGTTACTAAAATGAACAAAATATTTTTCATTTATTAAATTCGAGACTGAAATTAAATTTTTTCTAATTGAAGGTTTATAAAGATAATATTTTAGAAGTAGTATCCTATCTTTACTAAAGCTGAGAGTGATATCTCTTATTGCAAGTGTTGCCACCTTTGTATTATTGCCTATATATAAGTATATTTTTTCATCACTAAGCTTCTTAGTTTTTTAGAACTCCTACAAAGAACTACAGACAAGATTAGTGGCTCTCGTATCTACACACCAGGTACCGATAGATAACACCGCTAAACATGTTTCAAGCACCAGTGAGCAGAAATTACCTGGTTTGTTCTGCTTACTGAGAAAAATCAGACACTGCTTTTTTCAATACCCAAACTGGTTACAGTGATAGCATTTGCCTCTCGGCTTCTTCACACCAGCTTTTGGTCCCTTAACTGCTTTTGGACCTATGCCTCCCTATGTCTGAATCTTTTTCTTCTTCTAGCCTTTTAGCTTAGAAGATGAACCTTTCTTAGCTACATACATAGAACCTGGCTTCCTGAGAACACTCTCGGCTGCTTGAAGTTCATTAAGGAGTTATGCTATTGAAAAGTTGAGCTTGTTCATGGTATAGTTCAAGCAGAATTACTTAAAACTTTTAGGTAGTGACTGGAGTATGACATCGAATTGAGTTTCCCCATCAATTTCAGCTCATAGAATCTCCAATTCATTCAGAAGATTGATCATCTTTAGAACATGATCCCTAATTGGGGTGTCTTTTGCCACGTTTGCATTCATTAGAGATTTCATGGCCACCTGCCTAGCAGCACGATTTTGATCTCTAAACATTTTTTTGAGATTCATAATCATGTCATAGGCACTAGGCATAGATTGATGCTGATACTGCAAAATATTTCACATTGAAGCCAAAATGTAACAACGAGCCATCTGATCAACTTTCTACCACTTTTGATGGGCCTGGGTTTCCTTTTCAGTCACCCGCACATCAGGTACCGGTGGACATATCTCAATCATTACAAACTTGTAATCCTCAGCAGTTAATACAATGTCCAAATTTCTTTTCCAGTCAACATAGTTTGGTCCCGTAAGTTTGTTTTTTTTAAGTATTGAAGCGAGTGGGTTGAGTGCCATTTTAATCCTGAGAATCACATAACTAAAAATACTATTAATTATAACAAGGAAAATTTTAAATTTATTTTAATTTGGTTCCATCTACAATTTTAAAAGAAATTCGCCAGCAGCCTGGTGGTACCCTATGAATAACATGCCTCGATGAGAGGACGTCTACTATCCATTGTTTGTCCAGACAGGTCAATTTCTATTAATTTTACTATTTAGGCAACTAACCCTACTAAGTAAAATTAAATAGCTTACATAGTTTCATTCTGGTATATAATAGCAGTGACTCAGATGGAGAGGATACTATTATATACAGCTAAGTATTAACCATCACTTAATCCCAAATCAATCGCTTCACAATGAATCTTTCAAATGAGAAAATGATTAACACTAACAATTATTCAGAATTATCCCTAAAGGAGGTTTGTACTGGTGATACCGCAATTAATCTATCCGATGGGAAAGAATACCTTACTGCCAACAAGCATGATATAATTACATCGCCTACAAACTGGTAATGGAGACTGTGGGATTTATCTGTGAATAAATTTCTTCTTCCACTTAAATTTTTAAAATATTTTTGAGAGTTATAAAAATTTATTCAATTAAAATAAATTTATTAATTTTGAAAACCACACGATCTGAAAAAATCACACATCTTTCTGTGTGCATGATTCCAAAGATTCTGGTTTGCCAAACTATCTTTTCGTGTTTTAATGTGCAACAAATAAAATTTAATAAATACACAGTTTTTTTTAAAAAAAAAAAGCTAAGGTAGTGATTAAAGGCATTTATTTATTTTATTTTTGTTCAATATTTTTTGAAAAATAATAATTTATTTAGATCAAATATTTTTTCATTTAATTAATTTAAGATTTAGAATTAATTTTGACATTTTTCTAAAATATCTAATTTTATAAAAAAATCATCTTAAACGTAATATTTTATAAAAAATAAAATATCTAAATTTTTTTATTTAATAAAAAATTTTAACTAAAAAAAACTTAATTTTATTTTTAATTACAAAATATTTAATTAAAATCGAATTTTTTGAATCAATTAAATTAACAGGAGAATATAAAACAGATATACATTATCCGCGCAGTTAATATGAATATAGATGCAAGATATGTATATATCCCAGTTTATTGAATAAATCGAAATACTAAAGCATTTTAGTCTCCTGTTAAAGATATACTGTAATAATTCTTGTTCCTGCCAGTTTTCTGTATCCCGATTCCATCACAATTCTTTGATACACTTTGATATATATATAAAAGTATCAAAACACATCAGAAAAATCAAGCAAAACAGCCCCAGATCAGGCCACCACCACCGGCCACCATGCCGCTGCCGCTGCCACCTTGTGTCGCCACCTTCAGGCAGCTATTGTTGCCACCTCGGTACTCCATTTTCGACGTCGTTCATATTGAAAAATAACTCTCAAAAAGTAGTATTTTTTTGTCAAAAAACTAAACCAAAAGCAATCCCAGAAACGACCATCGAAAGGCCCAAAAGTTGCCGCCGCTGTTGCCCCTTGCGCTGCCGCCCTTCAGCTCACTGTTTGGGTTTTTTTCGGTGGTGTTCTTGCTCCTTTTTTTTTTTGAAAAATAGAATAAATTTTTAGTAAGATGTTTCTTTGAAGAACGCTTCAAAAATAGTCCCAAAAAACCCTGGAAACAGCCCTGACAGCTGCTTCCCCCGTGCTGCCGGTTGCCGCTGCCTATTTTTTCTACAATGTTTTGGTGCTATTTTTTCCCGCTTTTGGGACTATTTTTCCAGTGGTATTTTACTGCTATTTTATACCAAAAAACTTGTTCAAAACCAGCCTAAAAAACATTGACAAAGCTATCAAAAAACGGCCCTAAACTGCTACCGGTGGTGCCACTGGCGGGCTATTTTTAATCCAATTTTTTTTGTGTTTTTGGGAAAATTTCTAATACTGTTTGTAAGCCTAAAAATTTCAAAAGAAGATATTAAAAAATAAGTCAAAAAATCATGAAAAAACTACAGTGATCCGTGACCTGTAACTCCCGAAATCACCACCGGTGCCGCCGTCTGTTTTTCATGTTCTTGGATATTCATCATGTTCTTAAAATATTCTAAATAGATATTTAAAAATAGATATTGCTATTAAATCAAAATCTATATCCCGTATACTTACATTCGATCTAGAAAAAACTTAATCTATCATGATCAACCCTCGTTATTAAAAAAAATTAAATCATCATCCAAACCATTCAATTAGATATGAAAAATATGAAAATCATAAAATTAGAATTAAAATACATGCAAAATAAAGTTAGTACGGTTCTAAAGCTACCTAACCCTCAATAAACCGTAAATAAAAGTCAAAACGGCTCTAATACCAATTGTGGGAGGTAAAACTGTCAAGATCATTATTTTTGTAAATAATTTTTGATAAATTAAATGATGGATGGGAAAACACCGAAATGGACTCCAAATAAAATTTTTGACGTCGAACAATCAAAATAAAAAATCAGTACAACCATAGTTAATTTAGAAGAATACATTTTTCCAGTCGATTCTTCAACTACAATTTTGATTCCGAGTTGAAGCTCCCATCAGATCTTCTACTGTATTCCCTTATGCAATTCCCGAACGTAGTGTGGGCTATGACCCTTCGAGAACTCATACCGGTAGAACCTGGTCAGTTTTAGTCTTGAAGATAAGTTATGAATTTGGTTTAGCCTACCCGCATATTTATAGGGCTACAGTAGGGACCTGTGGAGTAATTATGACAAAAACTTCTAGTGGAACACAGATACCCATGCTGTAATTTTTGCAACTAAGCAAACCTCATAGCAGTATCTGTAATTCTGAAAACTTTGCAGTGATTTTTGTAATTTTTAAAAAAATACTAAATTACAGTTCACACCACTAAAAAACTGTAATTGCACTCTAAGTCATAATATCAAAATCTTCTTGTATTGAGCTCCTGTTATTAAATACTTAACTCATCTCTTCACGTTAAGATTCTCGATACCCCATATTAAATTTAATTACTAACCATTTAATTTAATCATCATCTTGAAATTTCATAAGCCCTTCTGCTTAGCTTATTTGACCACCAGATAATCGAATCCACCTGTAGAGTTTGGCCCGGTCAAAACTTATAAGCTTCCTTAAGGGGGTATCGTCAATCTCGATCATTTAAAACGTAGATTTCGTCAATAATTAATATTTATCATATAAATAATACTGTTGTCCAACTCACCGGGAATATAGACCCATATAAGATTACACCATCTAATAAATCAAAGCAACGATTATTAAATATGCGCAAATCAATAATTATTTCAGGATTAAGAGTGTAAGCACTATTTATAAAATTCTTGGGGTGTGAATAATTTATATAGCCAGTATAAAATTAATTACCCCAATATGTCCCGTTCAATACAGACAAAGTGTACTAGCACAGAGAGTTGGAACAATAGATGACGATATTATCTGTTCCCCATAACCAAGACAAGCCTACTAAAATTTTGTGCTATAGTCGTACCGATGGTATGTTCATTTCCATCTTAACTGTGAACAAGTAATTTATATTCTATAAGAACCTAAAGTCTGATCTTCTGTGTGTAAGCCATACTCTACACACTAAATTAAATACTGTACTGAATAAAAGACATTCATGCATAACATTAAAGAAATGATATTGCATACATTGCTCATTAAGATTATCATAAAATAAAAAATTAATTTTATTAAAATAAAATTAAACACTAAAAACATAGTTTTCAGTATACAACCCTTAAAAAGTGAAGGTTCTCTTTTGGTTTTGGGGTTGATTTTGGATAGCCAGCTGGACAAATGGGCTAGCTTGATTCGGGTTGAGATTCAGCAAGTTCACTTCATAGCTTCGGTTTACGGCATTAGCGACATTGCTTTGATTATTGGCGTATGGCTTTCGAACCGTTTTTTGACTCAGTTCTCCCTTCTCAATATTTTTTGACTATAATGTGTCTTCTATCTGTACCCCGGCATTGAAAACCTGCTCAAATGTCATCAACAGCTGTGTGATCAGATACTTACATAATTGTGACTGTAAGTTCTTTACCACCATTCTCACTTGTTCCTTCTCAGTGGGTCGATTTGTCATTTTAACTGCCGTAGCCCTCTACCGGGTCAGAAACTCAACAAAATATTCTTTGGCCTCCTGCCAGGTGGTCTTGAGTTCTCGAGTGGTGACATTAACCTGGATGTTGTAGTTGTAGTGATTAACAAAGGCAGTAGTAATGTCCTCCCACGTTCTTGTCTTTGCAGCATCTAAAGACATAAACTTTTTTTGAGCGGTTCCTGACAAAGATCGCTGGAAAAGCTAGGCTTTCAACTAATCACTAATACCCATCAGCAATAGAGCTCCTACGTACATTCTTAGATGAATCCTCGAGTCCCCGGTTTCGTCAAATTTCTCTATATCAGGCATTTTGAATTTCTCGTGCAGCTTAGCATCGGGAAATAAACAGAGTTCTTCGACATCTAGCATATATTCCTCAATTCCTCAGGCTTTCCTCAAAATCTTTTCCAACTTTTTGACCTTATCAGGCAAGATCAACTCCTTGGTGGCTAGGATTTTTGAGATTCCCAGTCGGACGGGCTGTACAACTGCTGGTTGGGCTGACTCGGGTCCCACATTAATGTCCCAAATGTTATCTACCTCACCATCCTCGAGGCCATTCGAAACAACCACATTAGGATCTGTAACCCGGGTTTGTAAAGCTTGGATCTAAGCCTGGCACTGAGTCTAGATCCTAGCCTAATTTGTTACAGTGGTACTGACTCCTTCAACAGTCCATTGTAATTCCAGAATTGCTCTCATCATATCAGCCATAGTCAGTTTTGGGTCTACCATCGACAATCTCAACTAGTTGGTACGTCTAAGTTTTCCACTTAGAGACCGGGCCCAAGTGCATATAAGTTCTTCTCTTCTCGGCGCTATTATCCTAGGTCTCTGAACTGAAAGGGCTCATGTAAACTGGAAGACTCGTTAGTCGGCTCTAAACTCAAAATAACTCACTCTCGACAACGGGTCGAGAAGACAAGAACTAATCCTAATCAGGATGCTAACTATATAAACAAAAGCATCCATAAAAAAAAATCACATAACCCTGAAAGATCTATTGATCCTAAAAGAAGGGTTCTAAGAATCTATACGCAACATGAGAAGGTTGATAGGTCTTCACTCAGTGTACCTTCTGAATAGAGTCAAGAATATACCTCCCAATGACAGGAATGGTGCAAGGCATGGTCAAATGGTATGCAATAACTCTTTTTGCCACATCTATGGAAGCATGTGGCCAGAAAGTTTGCTGACTTCCCCGACATAGCCCCAAAATAGTAAACTGACCGAGGTATCAAATAGGCAGATCGGGAGTTTGAGAACCAAGCACATAAATATGCAAATACAAATACAAATATCGATGAAAAGTTTACAACAAGAACCGTTGAGATTTCAAATTTAGCTCTCATGTGATTTTTCTTTTGGAAAACCAGGCCCCAGTAGAGTCGCTCGATAAAGCTACGGATGTTTTTCTTTTTGGTGATGAGGGACGCACCGGATATCTATTGTCTTTAGAAAAATATTCTTTTCTTTTTTAAAACAAAAATCTAACATATCAGAGCATCCTTTTTAGAAAAACGGAGTCGCTACTTTATTTTTTAGAAAAACCAAGAAAAATAAAAAGAAGGCTGTGGGTCTTTTAAAAAAACATAACTAGAGAAAAAGAGAGTCTGGGGGCTAAGGTACGAAAAAGGAAGGTGTTAGGCACCCTTTTCGCCCAACAGTAAGGTTGGCCTCTACTTTTTTAATATTAGTTCTTATGGTAAATTTTTTAAAGGTAACATATACAGAACGGAATGTTAAAGAGAGTTCAGACAAAAGCAATCAATGAAACAAATCCTAACTATGATTTGTAAGGTCATGCAACTTGGTTGTTATTTCTAGATATGCCACACGTATTTTTTAAGCAAAGCAAAGTGAAAAACATGCGAGTAAGCGATAAAATGAACAAACAAAGGTCTAAGGGTCCTACAACAAAGTTTTTGCCCCTAAGATGCTATAAAGAGGCTATACATAATAAATAGAAAAGACTTAAACATCATATTTAAGCTATTTGACATATAGAAAATTCACGGCCGTATCAACAAATGTTGCGGCCGTGAAAAAAATGGTCACAAAACAGGCAGCTGTAACAAAAATAGGGTTATCGTGAATAACAAACTAAACAAATCTCAAGGCCGTGACATATAAAATTCACGGCTAAGGTTTTTAAGAGTACAAAAAGGGGGTATATATATTGTATAAGGCTTAAAACAAGCTCAAATGAACATGATATACAGGACAAAGACCATAAGCTATTAGTATTAGGTTAGATCCACCATCCTTCACCCTTTATGCAAATAAAGATTCTAAACATAATGTATAAAATATCAAATATGAACAATAGAATACTTAAAACACCTTTTCATGTTACTGGCTTCACAAAACCTCACAGCCATAGCTAAAGGATGTCGCGACCACAATAAACGTGAAGGAAAATGACGGGGCCGTCATGTTTTCATAGCCTCAGAACATACATGTATGAAGGCGTACAGAATGGAGATCATAACCCATTTGGTCTAGGTCAAATTTTCCATTCATTACCCAACGGAGAGATAAACAGAGATACACAAAAAAGAAAATGCTAAACAAAGCAATAAAATGATATACAACCTTGAAATAAATATATAATAGAGAGTTTTAAAGAGGGTTTTCACGTTTTTGGCGTTAAAATAATGTCACGGCCGTAACAACTGGATGTTGCAGCCGTGAATAAAAAAGGCATAAATATACCAACTCTTACATAAAGTGCACGGCTGTGACTATGAGTTTAACAAAACATACAGCCGTGACATTATAAGCTCACGACCGTCATGTTCCAGAACTTTAGAATGCTTTGTGATGTGCCCAGTGTGCTTGTGAGTATCGAAACATAATGAAAACGAATATAAATATACAAAACAGAGGGCTATGAATATACTGCTAGTAATAAAAACTTGAATGAAATAATGCTTACATTAAAATGAATGAGAAATAAGCAATAAAAAAATGTAAACCTTATCCACGACACCCTCAGGGGAAGAAGATGAGGGTTTAAGAAGAGTTATGGATTCCTAAGGTTACCTCGCGTGAATAACCACCTTGAATGGCCCTTCGGTAATGAGAATATAATACCTCCAAGCCAATATATGTGCTCCAATAACTCATTTGAGGCAAGAAAGAACACGAACGAGGCTTGGGAAGTATAGAATGGATTGGAGAATATCAAATGGAGAAGTATTTTGGCAGAGTTTGGGCTTCTAGGTGTTTCTCCTCCTAGTTCTTGTGAAAATGACGCCTATTTATAGGCAAGGCAAGAAACACAGACACCTTCTAGGATGCTGCTACCTGTCCAAAAAGGAGTAATAATGACGGTCGCTACCTTTTTTCTTTTGTACAGTGCCGGCACCACCTTTATGGTGGTGAAAGGGACAGCCACAACTTTCAAAAGTCGCGGCATGGATAAAAAAGTAACGGCGTGACAAAGAAAGTCACGGCTTGGTTTAGGGTTTTCACAAAGGTTACGACCGTGAGATAAAGGACACGGCTTGTTCTAGGGTTTTTAAAAAGGTAATGGCCGTGAGGATGGGAATGTCACGGCTTGAAGGTTTTTCTAGGACTTTTTGGTTTTGAGCCATATCTGTGATTTTTCTTACTTGGGAGTATCTTTGAGCATGATTCTCATACTTTCGTCATTAGAGCGCATTCAAGATGGGTGCTTAAGATTCAGCTTGGTCAGATTGTGGTGTCTACACCCATTTATTCACTAAAGCCCAAACATACACAAGACCCATGACTAAGAATGAGGCCCAAGTAGTGTGATGCCCCATCTTTTGGGCACGTCGGGACATACATAAGAATATTTAGGGGAGATGTTCTAGCCAAACATTCATAATTATATATGATAAGTACTATATCATTAAAGGTTCATAACTTGTTCAAAATACATAACGATCATAGTCATCCAGAGAGTTTAACAAAAATTACAATATGCCCGTGGAATCTGAACAAAAGAACAAAAAGGAGAGAAAATTTAAATTCTTCGAACGACGTTGTTGGAATTGGCGACCTCCTGCTACTCAACCTATTCCTCGAAGTCTTCTTCCCTTACGGGCACACCCTCCTCAAAAAGTTCTTCTTCTTCACATGTGGCACGAATGCCATGAGTTAAAGCCTATAAGTAAATTTTTAAACTTTCTAACAAACTCACAACAAAATATCCTACAATACATATCATATAATACCCAATACAACTTAAGGCCAAGGCGGCAGACAAATTTGACATTTATGGCAGGGTAAGCATATATATAGAAATAATTGCGCAAGTGCGTGATGCAAATGCCCAACCAAACATACATCTAGAACCATAACATGAATTCCATGTCGGGAATTACAGAGTAGACTTTATGGGAATCTAATCACCAAACTTAATCTCGCCTCGTTGCGAAAGGTAAATGCTCGCCTTGGCTTCATGCCTCAGTTGTTTTACCTAATGGCAACGACGTGGGCTAGCCAACTACATCCTTATTCCAAACCCTCCACCCTTATTCCAAATCCTCTAGTCGAATTATTTGTGCACAAAACCCACCTTAAGAACAAGAATGCTTGTTTGGCGTCAACTCAAAGTCTAAATTATCAAAATTAAAAAGGCTAGTGATGAACCCATGGTGCCTCACCCCTTTTCGTAATAAATCCCTTTTTCATAATAACAACTTCCCAAATCAATTTTTAAAATTGGCAACCAGGGACACCCCAGATTCAAGATCACAAAAGAATGATTTTCACGCAACCCAACCTAAAATGATAGGTACTAAAGGGAGTCCGATAAGCCAAGATGCAAGTGTAAGAATGCTCATGATGTGCAATATACTTCTCGTGTACAATTACTTATAGCATAGCATCTAAATATGGTATAGCACAAGGCACAACTTACTAAAGCATAAAGTACAAGTATATGAAGCACAAGCTATTATTCATATGACATAGATTCGAACTATTGGCATGGATTCTATTCATCAAAATTTTCATTTTCATACACCAATCATTCACAAAATTCATTTGAAGTCCACATCTTTAAGTCTTACAATGTAGCATGCCACTTACACACTTAGCCAAATTTAGGTGAATGTTCAAGC
This sequence comes from Heliamphora exappendiculata, assembly GCA_034768845.1. Taxonomy (NCBI): domain Eukaryota; kingdom Viridiplantae; phylum Streptophyta; class Magnoliopsida; order Ericales; family Sarraceniaceae; genus Heliamphora; species Heliamphora exappendiculata. The sequence continues at coordinate 23,754,704 of JAOTRH010000001.1, forward strand.
GTCAATTTTAAAACTATAACAGTGTTTTGAGGCACCTAGACTTGGAGTTAATTTTTGATTTCTAAACACCAATTAGATAAAAATATTTTCTATAATTTTCATATTTAACACTAAGGTCAGATCCTAGGGCAAATGGGTCATTTATTTTAATTAAGAGAAAACTATTCAGCACTTTACAAAGAAAAGTGAAGAATTTGAGCATCTACTGGACACGATTTTGGGGCACCAATTCAAGGGCTATGGATCTAATTTTTGGGGTGTTTTAGGTCAAGGTGTCCCCTTCAAGTTTCATGTTTTGTTCTAAGACTAGTTGTTTGGAAAAATTTGATGATTTTGGCCATTTTATAAAATGGGTTCACACAGCATAAAAGGTTTAGCAGAATCGATTTTCAACAGAGAATACTCAAGACCGTTGGGGGACCATCCGATGGTATTTTGGGTTGATGTTTGGTCAGTATCTAGACTAATATGTCAGCTACATTTCTCATGAAAATCATTTTTGGATTTGATCATTAGACACATAGGTTTTTGGCCCTACAAAAATATGTGACAAGGAGCTCAGTCAGTCACTGAATTACAACAGTGACTTTGGGAAGAATTTTAACCTACACGATTTTATAGTTTTGGCTCCATTTTGGCGGATAATAAGATAAATGTGTTATCTATTAGTTTCATATTTTGACCTAAGCTCAGTTCTCAATTTAGCCTAGGATTTTTACGTCTGCAATACAAAGTGGTCAAAATCTGACACTCCTTGGTAAAAATGGTGTATCTAGAGTTTTACCCAACGAAATCACTTCCAACAAATTTTGTATGAAAGAGAACTTATACATCCAGGTCTGGACATAAAAATCACATTTAGATCATTTTTCTACAATTAGTTATGGTAGTTTGAAATTTATGGCAGAAAGTTATTTTGCCCAAAAAATCAAGTCATTTAGGGTTTTGGTAACTTAGCTTATGATATGTTCAGATTTAATGTATTTTCTTTGCATGCATGTAATGCATTCATACATACCAAAGTTCCAGAGTCTATTCAAGCCACTAAACTCAAAAACACTTAAATGCAAATACATATCACACTAGATCTCATATGAACAGCCATTAATCTATTCACACGATGCCTTTTTGAGTGAAATTTTATTTCTTATTTTTAGGGTCGTTTATAGAGATGGATTGAGGGTTATTTGATGAGAGAATGGCAGAGGGTTTAAGGAATTTACTTATTTATTTGATGCTCTTAGATATGAAAGGGTGGATGGACTTAGCTTTGTAGTACACTCCTTGGTCCTTCCTTGCTTCTTTTTTTTTTCTTCCTTCTTCTTTCCATTTTCTCTCCACACTTGAAGAACACTCAAAGCTCTAAAATTTATGGTCTTTCTCTCTCTAGTGTGGCCGAATATGAGGGAGGGGAGTGGAGTGTTTGATCTTAGTTTATATAGGAGAAGGAGTTGGTGGAAGTAATGATCAAGGTGTAAGCAAATTTTTAATTTCTTTATTTCTAATTGGTTGCATGGCATGGTGGGTGATATTTGAGGAAAATATTTCTAGATTGTGCTGATGGGGATTTTGGCTGGGCTATTTGGGGAAGCTTAAAAGTTAATTTTACATTATTTTAATGATTAAATTTGATTTTGGTACCATTTTGTGCAAGAAAATGCATAAAATATGAATTTTGTGTACTTTTTTGGTGTCTTATCCTACTAAAACCTATTATTTTAATGTGTTTATAATTAATTTCGCCTTTCCATGAATTGTCATAATTTTTATAGCAATTAATTAAATAGGTATAAGCTTTTAAGTCAATTTAAGCTATTATGACATGAATTGGCCTTTTAACTTATTTATTGTGTAAAAATTTTAAATAATAATTTGTTTACTTTTGCTAACCTATATTATTATATTATTATGTATATTACTTGTATAAGAAGTCTTGGGTCATAATAATGCTAATTGATACAATTTTTTTCTCATTTTTAAGCTTAAAAAGGCAAAGAGTAACTTTTTGTGCACAAATCTCAAGGTGGCCGGCCATGCAAGGGTAATTTTGTAATTTTTGTTGTCATTTTTCTTTTTGTTATTTAATTATATCTAAATATCTAATTTTTAGTATTTATGTGTCAAAATTTGGATTTTAAAGATTTTTTGCTGTACTATGGACAAAATGGTTATTTTACCCTAATTATGAGAATTTTTAATTTTAAATCTTATATTTCATGTTATTTACTTAATTTAGAATGTTAGGAGTTTTCTATGAGTATTAGGGCTTTGCCTCTGAGTATTTGATCTTTTTAGGATTTCCTAGCAGAATTAGGGTTTCGGGTTGAGTTAAGGTTTCCATCCTTCTACCGACCTAAAATAATTTCAACTAACCATCGCTAATACTAGGGTTTGGGTTGGATTGCTACATGGGTAGTTACAAATAGGGTTGTTTCAACTAGGGTTCGAATCGGGTCGTTACAATCTACCCCCTTTACAATAAATTTCATCCTCAAAATTCGTGTAAAAGGTTGTGGATGGTTACTTGCATCTATCCTCTTCGAAGTTGAGGATATAGATAAAGTTGGGCTTATACATTTATCACTTTGAGTGATTGTGGTTTTTTCTTACTAACATTTTAGACCGATAACTACACCATTTTTGAAGATCTCGTCGCATATCTATGGCACGGGAGTTGTTTGACTAGTGTTAACCTAAAAGCCTCTGTCTTTCAAGTATATCATTTTCTTGGGATGACGCATCATTTTAACTAACGTATATTTTAGAGTTTGCGAATTCGGGCATACCTCTGATCATTACCGCATACTTCTTTGTCTCCTGTGAAGAGTGAACACTCCACTCATCGCTCTCTGGTCAGTCAGGTTGCATCACCTGTTTCAAACCACTTGTTTCTTGTTGCAACAAATTTGTTTGATCCTTGTAGCCCTGCCCTTCCTGACGGCCGTTATAGTTTAATCATCTTCGTAGTGGGCATTCAAGTCTTTTATGTCCGAGCTTTCGGCATCAATAACAAATTATTAATTTTGACACTCTTTTTCCTGGTTGTCCCATTCTACCATCTTGTAAGTAAGGCTCTAAGCGTGTGATCTTTTTGTTATTCAGTAGTGGTCCTCTTTGATTGTTCTTTCCAATTTTTAACAGGCAATGCGTCATCTTATGTTTTGGTTGGTTGAACTTATAACAAGCTTTTACTGTTGTTTGTTGTTGCTTTGTGACCTTGATCCAAACCTATGTTGTTCGGAAAAAATTCTTTTTCTTAGGTGCTGGGATATTCTGTACCCTTAGGTCTGATAAGCACCATGATTCTTCCTGGGGTGCTTTTCCTTGCGATTGATCCAGATTGATTGCTAGATCTTGCAAGACTCGTGCCAAGCTCGGGACTTCTACTTCCTCTCTAATTCCATATACTTGTACTAAATATCCATGGTTTTGTCTTTGTCCCACACTCTTTAAGAAAGAGAAAAGGGAAAAGGGTCATTCAACTATTTGATAAGATTGGTGCTGCATACAAAGTGAAGGTACACACACAACATGTTTATTGCCACGGAAGGTTTTATCTAAAGAGTTCTTGTCGTTCTTACTATAGACTGCACGAAATTACAAGACTGTTTAAAACATGGCTACTATCCTGAACTCTATGTGATTTCGTATGTTAGACTCTGGGTTTCACTTTGTTGATTAGTAAAGATCTGTTCCTACCAATTAGTCCCTTCGTTTCTATTTCGTGCATTGATAACTCATAGTATTGTTCACACACAAATCTCATACGGTTGCAAAAGCTGGCTTGGGTGTTGTTGTTGTGAGCAGATCTTGACCGAAGGTAAGATTTTCCTTCAAGACCCGCATCTTTCCTGGGCAGTCTAAATACTCGGTTCTGAACCGTCAACAGCATGTTAAGAGTATGTGTCGGTGTGTCGTGAGGCCTATAGAAAGCGAGTGATCTTGGTGAGGTGACCCATTGTAACTCAAATGTTGTTGTGCTCCTGATGCGACCTTGACGATCCCGATAACGAAGTCCGTAGTCATATGCTTTTATTCCTTATTCCAACCTTTCCAAGGGTAGTATCATTTCTCTTAGCTTCCATTATTTCCTTCACGTGTTGATACGTAGGGTCTGAACGTCTCTTCCAATGACTAGATCATTTTTCTCTAGTGGTTAGTCACTCTGTGGTAAAATAAATGTGATAAAAGGTATGCTTGAGGTAAATATTGAGTCACGTAATCCATTGTGGCTTGATGGTTAATTTTTCATCAGGCTCCTAATGCTCATGGTTATCGTTGAAATTCTTCATTTAAGGTGAGGATGGCAGGATTTGGATCCTAACATTTTGGTGGGAAAAGCCGATGTGAATATCGGTGTATACAGATACTCTTTCTTGCATACTAAGGGTATCCTAAGCTCGAGCTTGTCTCTTATTTTTCACTTCTCTACTGTCGGTATGAATCTTTTGCTTCCTGGTTTGTAGGATGTGTGGATTTGCTATGAACTAGTCTGGAGAAATCTTAACTCTGTCACATGGTGGCATTGTGAGTTCTTTGGTGTGAAGCTGTTGTTCCTAACTGTAAGTTACTGATGGCATAGTTCCACTTGTTGAGTCTTTTGAAAATATGTAGTTAGTTGAATAAATTCTTACTTAACCATTCCTGCAATCGGGGGTCTCGGTCTTCAAAACATTGTTAAACGTGGACGTTAACAGTATTTTAAGTCATAATGTTGAGGAAAGATTGCCTCACGATTCGAAGAGGTGTTAAGAGGTTCTCGTGTATTGTCCTAGTTTTTTGTGAAAGCGCTAAAGCCTAATGACGTAATATTCTAACGATCATCATTACTCATAGACCTACGGGGAAAGGTTTTGAAGGTCGTCGAGCAAGGACATGCGTAGGGTTCAATAAGGATAGTTTTAAGGAAGGCAATCATTCAGGAATAGGTTGGGGTTAGAGTAGCTTAGGGTGTAAGCATGAGACGTAATTGGGGTTAGAGTAGCTTAGGGTAAAACCCAGATTGTTCAGGAATAGGTTGAATTAAGGTAGGGGCTATAGTTAAACCAGCTCAAGTTAAGAGGTCAATTGAAGCTTAGATGCATAGGAGAAAAGACATCAGCAATTAATGAATATTACAAAGAGGAGGTTCTCGGGATCAATCTGTGCAATATCTTATCTTAACAAAAGATACGTTTAAGCAACAGGTAGCCAAACTAGATATTTATCTTGAAGTTACGTCAGCTTAACGTACTTCAATTCAAGCATCTGAGTCGACTCCCCAGGCTAGGACTCCAAGAGTTCACAAAATTGCTTCAGTTGGATGTAGTATTGAAGTCAGGGGAAGATGAATGGTGGTAGAGGATATTGGTAGTATCGAATGTTCGGGACTAAAGAAATGACATTGAGTTCTATGAATAAAGAGTTAGTCCAAGGATGATGGCTTGAATAAAAGGACAATCAAATGCAAACACTAGTTATCATCTAGGTATGGCTCAATAATGAAAACTCAAGAATAAGGGTATTTTCTAGGATGAAATTCCCGGTAGGGTTACCAACAAGACTTGGATGCTGAAGGATGACCTACAAATGATACTGGACAGCATTACTAAGGGCTGGCATTATTAGAAGGAAAGATAAGCAAAGAATTTTAACTGGGTATAAAAGTTAATACAAGGGTTTGGGAAAAGAAACTCATAAGGGTGAAGTTGCGGGGTTTTAACGGTGGTTTCCTTAAAACTTAGGCTACTCTGAGTGCTTTATCATCTAGAGGTTATTCAACTTATTGGTGGTTTGATCGTCTATCAGCTATCCTAAGAGACTGTTGAGATTCGTGGGTTGTTTCCATTCTTAATTGTTTTCATGTGTTGGGATCTTGTGGAATTTAGTTTGAGATTACGAGATAAGTTATGAAGAATTCAACAATAAATATTTTCTTTTCATTCAAACATGTAACTGGTACAAAGTTCTCAAAAAACTCACATAATATACACATAACCGTTAAACAAAACAAAAAGTATAACGCCTAGTGTAACAACCCGGTATAGACCCTAGTTGTAACAACCTAGTTTATAATGACCAGTGTAGCAATTCAATCTAAACCCTAGCATTAGCGACTGTTAGCTGACAAGATCTTAGATCGTTAGAAAGATGAAAACCCTAGCTCAACCCGAAACTCTAATTCGACCTAAAAACCTTAGAAAGACCAGATACTTAAAGGTAAAGCCCTAATGCTCAACAAAGACTCCTAACATCCTAAAGTAATTAAATAACATGAAATATAAGATTAAAAATTAAAAATTCTCATAATTAAGGTAAAATGACCATTTTACCTCTAGTACAGTAAAAATTCTTAAAAACCTAAATTTTGACCAATGGATACTCTAAATAAGATATTTAAATACAATTAAGTAATAACTAGTGTATATAACATGCATGCAAAGTTTGGGTTTGTCTTTTATTACTTAATTTTCTAGGCATATGAACTTTCTGCCACGAACTTTAAAATACCACAACTAATTGTAAAAAAATGATCTTAAATTGATTTTTATGTCTATACCTAGATTTTTAAGTTCTCTTTCATACAAAATTGGTTTGAAGGAATTTCATTGAGTAAAACTCCATATATCTATTTTTTTCAAAGAGTGTCAGATTTTGACCACTCTGAGTTGCAGACCTAAAATTCCTAAGTTAGAGTGAGAACCGAGCTTGGGTCAAAACATCAAACTTGTGGAAGACATGTTTATCTTACTGTGAACCACAACTGAGCCATAAATATGAAGTTTTGATAGGTCAAAACCCTTCCTCAAGTCACTGTTGTATTTCAGTGACTGACAGAGCTCTCTGTCACACCTTTTTGTGAGACCTAAAACCTAAGTTTTTAATGACCAAATCAAAAAGTGGTAAACATAAAAACTGTAGCTAACATATTAAACTAAATACCAAGAAACCATCATCCCAAAATACTATCAGGTGGTACCCCAAAGATTTTGAGCATTCTCTGTTGAAAACCTATTTTGCAGACCTTTTTTAGGCTGACTGAACCCTTTTTATAAATTGGCCAAAATCACTAACGTTTTCCAAACAACTAGCCCTATTACAAAACATGAAACTTGTAGGGGACATCTTAAAATGAAACCTCACCAAATATTATACCTATAGCCCTTAAATTGATGCTATAATACTGTAGCCAGCAAAGGCCCAAACTCTGCGTTTACCTTTGTAAAGTGCTGAATGATTTTCACTTAATTAAAATAAATGACTTTTTTGCCCTAGGATCTGACCTTAGTATTAAACATGAAAGTTGTAGAAAATATTTTTATTTAATCGGTGTTCAAAAATTAGAAATTAAATCCATGCCTATGTACTTAAAAACACTGTTGTAACTTTAAATTTGACAATTAAACGCTTACTTAAATTTGGCTAAGTACTTGAGTGGCATGTTACTTTATGAAACTTGAACATATGGACTTTACTTGATTCATGTGAGTGATCGGTGTATGAAATTAAAAATTTGATGATTAGAAACCATACCGATAGGTTGGATCCATAACACTTGAATGGTAAACTATGCTTCGTATAATTGTACTTTCTGCTTTAGCAAGTTGTACCCTGTGCCATATTGTGTTTATATGTTATGCTATTATCATTTGTACACGAGAATCATATTGCACATCATAAGCATTCTTACATTTGCATCTTGGGTTATCGGAGTCCTTTCCATATCTACCGTGGTGGGTTGGGTTTTGTTGAAATTATTCTTTTCTTGGCTCCTAGTCTAGGGCATCCCTAGTAGTCATTTTTGTAACTATTTTGGGATATATTCCCTCTGAGCACCTCGGGTGTGTCCCCGGTGTTCAAAAAAAAGATTTGTTATTTATGAATACTGTTGGGAACCACAGGTAATTTAGACCTTGGGTTGATACTAAGCGAGCATCCTAGTTTTTAATGTGGGTAACCCTATAAAGTCCCATCACGGAAATGACAAGAAGTCCCTAAGATGGAAATAACATAAAATCCCATCATGACAATGACAATAAGTCTCTGAGGTGGCAATAATGATAATAAGTCCATACAAGTAATAAAAATAAGTCCTAAAGTGGAACTCTTGTTTTGATTTCTGGATACAATTCGGGTTGGGCACTTGCATTGCATTCATTTGCATCATGCACCTGTATATTTGTTTTTATATATCCTTGCCTTTTCGTAATTTTCTAATTTGTCTGTCTCCTCAACAATTAAATTGTATTGGGTGTTATACGATATGCATTGTAGGATATTTTATTGTGAGTTTGTTAGAAGGTTTAGGAAAATTGCTTCTAGGCTTTGACTCATGGCATTCGTGCCACAGGTGAGTGTGATGAGTTCTTTGAGAAAGTCGCCCCCAAAGAAGGAGACGAAATTGATGAACAGGGTGAGTGGTAGGAGCCAGTGGACCCCGACAATGCTAGCTGAAGAATTGAGTTTTTACCTTTTGTTTTTTTGTCCAGTTTTCCTGGACGTATTGTAATTTTTGTTAAATTTTCTGGTGGAACTGTAATCGTTATGTACCTATGAACAGTTTAAAACTCTTAATGATGTAATATTTATGATATCTAAATATAAATCAATGGCTAGAATATCCTCCTTATCTATACTCATGTATGTCTCGACGTACCCGGAGGACGAGGCGTCACACTTAGCATACTAAAGCCTAAACAAACAAATGCAGATAGAAGTGGCGAACAATTACCTTGCGTTCCCAAGTCATTTCATAAATGCCGTAGTAACATCACTAGACATCCACATACCAAATATTCCCTAGCCTTCTATGAGCTCTGTTTGTGATGGCCACTGGTACCTCTTCATAAGTCTTTGGATCATCGAAGTTGATATCTGAGCTGCGTGGGTCAATGATCCCTCGTTTATCTCTCGGCATTGTCGTCTGTAGCCATCGGGTCTTTACTAAATCTTCGAGTCGCTCCTTAAACCCTGGCGGTACTTTCATTCGGTATGCTGTCATGTCATGTTTCTCTAAAACCTAACATACCTATAAATTGAGGGAAATATTTTGTCTTCCTTCACTTCTTTGTCCTTTTCAGGAATACTCAAGCATAAACCCACTTGCTAATACGGTAGTCCTTGGAATAGTCTTGGCGGCTTCAGTAGATCATTGCCTCTGCCTCTTTGTCGTCATCTGATTCGGGCGGTGGCGCCTCTAGTGGATCATAAAAAAAAAGCGATGGCTCGCTCCTTGTTCTCACCGTCGGCGTCCTCAAGTCCCTCCTCATCCTCTGATTCAACGTCTGCCTCGCCTTCTACATCATCTGGTTCTTCATCTGCTCCTACTTCCTCGACCTCTTCTTCTTCATGAACAGGCCACTCATCCAGAAACATCCATGCTAACGAAAATACGTCTATCGGGTCTTGCCCTTCAGCGGGTTCTTCCTCGAGGTCTAAGTCTTCTGGTTTCTATGCTGCGCATGGTTCCCAGGCCGGTTCTGCGTCAGATGCCATCCTAAAGAAAGAAAGATAGAGAAAATCTTAAGGTAAATATTTTAAGTTGTTAAAATTATATGTGATAAATTAATAATACAGACATTCTATAGAGATTCTACGCTACAGAACTCAGAATCTCCCATCTCCCAAGGCTTGAAGGTTCACAAAACCTAAGCTTTGATACCAACTATGACGCCCCATCTTTTGGGTATGTCTGGGCATACATAAGTATATTTAGGGGAGATATTCTAGCCAAACATTTATAGTATATATATGATAAGTACTACATCATTAAATATCCAGAACTTGTTCAAAATACATAACTATTACAATCATCTAAAGGGTTTAACAAAAATCACAATATGCCTGTGGAATCTAAATAAAAGAACATAAAGGGAGAAAATTTAAATTCGTCAAACAGCATTGTTGGGATCGGCGGGCTCCTGCCACTCACCCTATTCCTCGATGTCTTCTTCCCTTACGGGCACACCCTCCTCAAAAAATTCTTCTTCTTCACATGTGGCACGAATGTCATGAACCAAAGCCTAGAAGCAAATTTCCTAAACATTCAAGCAAACTCACAATAAAATATCCTACAATACATATCATATAACACCCAATACAACTTAAGGCCAAGGCGGCAGACAAATTTAACATTTGCAGCAGGGTAAGCATATATATAGAAATAATTGTGCAAGTGCGTGATGCAAGTGAATGCAATGCAAATGCCCAACCCGACATACATCCAGAACCATAACATGAATTCTACACCGGGAATTACAGAATAGACTTTATGGAAATCTGATCACCAAACTTATTCTTGCCTCGTTGCGAAAGGTAAACGCTCGCATTGATTTCATGCCTTAGCCATTTTAACCAATGGCAATGGCGTGGGGTAGCCGGTTACATCCTTATTCCAAACCCTTCGCCCTTATTCCAAATCCTCTGGCCAAATTATTTGTACACAAAACCCACCTTAAGAACAAGAATGCTCGTTTGGTGTCAACCCAAAGTCTAAATTATCAAAATGAAAAAAACTAGTGACGAACCCATGGTGACTTACCCCTTTTCATAACAAACCCATTTTTCATAATAACAACTTCCCAAATCAATTTTCAAAATTGGCAACCAGGGACGCCCTAGATTCAAGATCACAAAAGAATGATTTTCACACAATCCACTCACAATGATAGGTACGGAAGGGACTCCGATAAGCCAAAATGCAAGTGTAGGAATGCTCATAATGGGCAATATGCTTCTCATGTACAATTAATTATAACATAACATCTAAACATGGTATAACACAAGGTACAACTTACTAAAATATGGAGTATAAGTATATGAAGCACACGCTACTATTCTTGTGACATAGATTCAAACTATCAGCATGGATTCTATTCATCAAAATTGTCATTTTCATACACCAATCATTCACAAAATTCGTTTGAAGTCCACATCTTTAAGTTATACAATTTGGCATGCCACTTACATACTTAGCCAAATTTAGGTGAATGTTCTAGTGTCAACTTTAAAATTATAATTGTGTTTTGGGACACCTAGACTTAGAGTTAATTTTTAATTTTTAGACACCAATTAAATAAAAATATTTTTTACAATTTTCATATTTAACACTAAGGTTAGATTATAGGAAAAATGGGTCATTTATTTTAATTAATAGAAAACTATTTAGCACTTTACAGAGAAAAGTACAGAATTTGGGCCTCTGTTGGCCACGATTTTGGGGCATTAATTCAAGCGCTATGCGTCTGATTTGTGGGGGTGTTTTTCCTTAAGGTGTCCCTTATAAGTTTTATGTTTTGTGCTAAGGCTAGTTATTTACAACAAATTGATGAATTTGGGCATTTTATAAAATGGGTTCACACAGCATAAAAGGTTCAGCAGAATCGATTTTCAACAGAGAATACTCAAGAACTTTAGGGGACCATCCGAGGGTATTTTGGGTTGATGTTTGGTCAGTATCAAGATTAATATGTTAGCTACATTTCTCATGAAACTCATTTTTGGATTTGGTCCCACAAAAATGTATGACAGAGAGTTCTGTCAGTCACTAAATCACAACAGTGACTTTGGGAAGGAATTCAACCTATCAAGATTTCATAGTTTTGGCTCATTGTTGGTGGACAGTAAGATAAATGTGTTATCTACAAGTTTTATATTTTGACCTAAGCTTGGTTCTCATTCTAACCTAGGGTTTTTATGTCTGTAATACAGAGTGGTTAAAATCTGACACTCTTTGATAAAAATGGTGTATCTAGAGTTTTACCCAACAAAATTACTTCAAACTAATTTTGTACGAAAGAGAACTTATAAATCTAGGCCTGGACAAAAATCACATTTAGATCATTTTGTTACAATTAGTTATGGTGGTTTAAAGTTCACGGAAGAAAGTTAATATGCCCAAAAAATCAAGCCATTTAGGGTTTCGGTAACTTAGCTTGCGAAATGTTTAAATTTAATGTATTTTCTTTGCATGCATATAATGTATTCATACATACCAAAGTTCTAGAGTCTATTCAAGCCATTAAACTCAAAAACACTTACATGCAAACACATATCACACTAGATCTCATATGAACAGCCCCTAATCTATTCACACGACGCCTTTTTGAGTGAAATCTTGTTTCTTATTCTTAGGGTTGTTTATAGAGATGAATTGATGGTTATTTTATGAGAGAATGGCAGAGGGTTTAAGGAATTTACTTACTTGTTCGATTCTTTTAGATATGGAAGGGTGGATGGACTTAGCTTTGCAGTACACTCCTTGGTCCTTCTTAACTTCTTCTTTCTTCCTTCCTTCTTCTATCCTTTTTCTCTCCACACTTGAAGAACACTCAAAGCTCTAAAACTTTTGATCTTTCTCTCTCTAGTGTGGCCTAATATGAGGGAGGGGAGTGGAGTGTTTGGTCTTAGTTTATATAGGAGAAGGAGTTGGTGGAAGTAATGATTAAGGTGTAAGCAAATTTTTCATTTCTTTATTTCTAATTGGTTGCATGGCATGGTGGGTGATATTTGAGGAAAATATTTTCAGATTGTGCAGATGGAAATTTTGGCTGGGCTGTTTGGGGAAGCTTAAAAGTTAATTTTGCATTATTTTAATGATTAAATTTGGTTTTGGTACCATTTTGTGCAAAAAAATGCATAAAATATTAATTTTGTGTACCTTTTTGATGTCTTATCTTACTAAAATCTATTATTTTAGTGTGTTTATAATTAATTTAATCTTCCCATAAATTGTCATAATTTTTATAGCAATTAATTAAATTGGTATAAGTTTTTAAGTCAATTTAAGCTAGTTTAACAAGAATTGACTTTTTGACTTATTTATTGTATAGAAACTTTAAATAATGATTTGTTTACTTTTGTTAACCTATATTATTATATTATTATGTATATTATCTGTATGAGAAATCTTGGGTCATAATAATGCTAATTTATACCACTTTTCTCATCTTTAATCTTAAAAGGCAAAGAGTAACTTTTTGTGCACAAATTCCAAGGTGGACGGCAATGGTAGGATATTTTTGTCATTTTTGTTGTCGTGTTGCCTTTTGTTATTTAATTGTGTCTAAATATTTGATTTTGGGTGCTCATGTGTCAAAACTTGAGTTTTTAAGATTTTTTGCTGTACTATGGGAAAAATAATTATTTTATCCTAATTATGAGAATTTTTTTATTTTTAACCTTATATTTCATGTTATTTACTTAATTTAGGGTGTTAGGAGTCTTCTCTGAGTATTAGGGATTTGCCTCTGACTATTTGATCTTTTAAGGGTTTCTTGGCCGAATTAGGGTTTTGGGTTGAGTTAAGATTTTCATATTTCTAGCGACCTAAAATTTTATCAACTAATCGTCGTTAATATTAGGGTTTGGATTGGATCACTACACGGTTTGTTACAAATAGGGGTGTTTCAACTAGGGTCCAAACCGGGTCGTTACAACTAGGATGATTGACCCAACTCAAATAAAATCCAAATTATTTAAATTAGGCCCACAAAAATTTAAAAAAAAAGTTCACGGGTCAAGCCCAACTAAAAAATAAAAGAAATGCCCAAATTTAATTCTTTTAATAGTCATGTGGAGGGCATGAGAGTCAAATGTATGACAACATGATTTTGAGTATAAGTGAAAGATTATTATGGTTGGTATACTAAAAATCATATTTTTAGTATTTAATTTTATTTTAATAAAATTAATTTTTAATTTTACGAGAATCTTAATGAACAATATATACATTATCATTTTTTTAATATTATGCATGGATGTCCTTTGTACTGTACAGTATTATATCTGGTGTGTAAAGTACGACTTACACACAGAAGATCAGATTTTAGGTTCTTGTAGAATATAAGTTATATATTCACAGTTTAGATGAAAATAGACATACCATCGGTACGACTGCAGCACAAAGTTTTAGTAGACTTGTCTTGCTTACGGGGAACAGATAATAGCGTCGACTATTATTCTGACTCTCTGTGCTAGTACACCTTGTGTATATTAAACGCGACACATTGGGATAATTAATTTTATACTAACTATATAAATTAATTCACACCTCAAGGTTATTATAAATAGTGCTTATGTTCTTAATCCTGAATTAATTCTTGATTTACATATATTTAATATTTGTTGTTTTGATTCATTAGATGATGCGATCTTATATGGTTCTATATTCCTGGTGAGTTGGACTACTACATTAGTGTTAAATGATCACGCTTAAAAAAATAAAAAGATCTCACTTTTTATAAAAGTGTGATAAAAAATACAAATAAAAAATTTAATCTTACATTATCAAATAAAGTGAGATTGTATGTATTTTTTATCTCATTTATTAAATAAACATGATAATAAATTAATTTTTTAATCTCACATTTTACTTGTAAATGTGATTAAAAATAACTAAAACAAAAATTAACTCTTCAATTCCCCCTCTCTCTCCCCGATAGTTTGTCTCAGGCTTTCCCTCTTACCAATAGTCTCATTGAGCCATAGCGCCTCTTTCTTTCCCTTTCATGCTCTCGAGTCGTCCTCTAGAGTCTTAGGCTTCTCAACCACCGTCGCACGCCACTGTCGCTCACGCCTCCGTTGATTGTCGCAGTTGCTCACTCCACCGCCGATTGCCGTCAGCGCTCATGCCACTGCACATATTCTCAATAGCGCCCTAGCTTCTCTTCAGTGTTGTTTTTGTTCCAACCCTAAGTGTTCATCATGTGAGACCCTGAACCTGTTCTTCTTGAGTTATTTGTATACATGATGTGTTTATTCCAGTATATGAATAGCCTCGATGCATGAGTTATGCTTTAAAGTTGTAGAACATCATGTATAAATGTGTTATACGCTTTTTGGGATTTGGTAGAGGCTTGTTTGGCTTGTGTTTAGACCAAAACCCTTATTTTTCTTTGGAAAACACATTACCCAATAGTTCGGTCGACTGGAGGGCTTGGCCCAGTCGACTAAACCAAAAATTTTGGGTTCAATCGACTAAACTCAAGGGTTCGGTCGACTGAACATAAGCTTTTTGGCATGTTTATAAATATCCTAGTGGCGGAGTTTTTGAGAAAAATATTTCTTTCAAGCTAAGTTTCTCTTTTTTTCTGCCGTCTATCTAGCCCGGGGCTTGGTTTTGTGTTTAATCCTATGTGGAACCTTTCTATCGGGGTCGAGCGCTTCGCATCCATCCGATCGGATTCTCATTCTAACGCCGTTCAATTTTTGAGATGTCGAGTTCTTGACTCTCCGAGGTAGGATTCTAGACCCTACTGCTGTATAAGGGTGATATATGTAATTATATTAGTTTTCACCGGGTAAAAAATACATCAAATGTGATTTTCATGTGTAAACCTTGGTTTTGGGTAAATGTGGATTTTTACACATTTTCTTAGTTGTATACGTGATTCGGGTATGTGGTATCCGTAGTTTTCAAAATGAGGTTTGAAAACGAGGTGTTTTGTGAAAATGGTGAAAAATATCTTTTTGGAGGTTTGGAGCTAACCCGCGGGGTTGAGTCTCAACTCTTAAATGTTTTGTTGAAAATGGTTTTAGATCTCTATGTTGATGGATTGGATCTCTTTTTATACATGTGGTGTATAAACTATTTTGTGGATTTTCGTAGTTGAGCTACGGTGGGTTTTTAAATGTTTCCATTGATATACCGTGACGGTGTGTGGTTTTGAGTTGGGCTTTATTGCTCATTGGTGGAAGTCCAAAAACGTGCGCAAAGTGGGTTCACTATGGTCCCTCGGGTTAATCCCCATAAACGTGGTTTGGTTGGCTTCGTTCAACGGTCGAGAAAATTCGTAAAGAAGTATGTTGCTTCGTGAGTGGCTTTATTATTGTGACTCCTTATAGAACTTGTCATTATCTAGCAGGCCTTGAGTGGTTTAGGATTAGGATAATGAACAAGAGTCTATAGTTGTTACCTTTATCTATGTGACAGAGTCGGTACATAGGATTACATTTTATCTTTCTCCTCGGTTGAGTGGCCTGAGTGGAGCTTACTGTATTTTTTTAAGCTTTCCCTTAACCGTGGCATGATATTTGTTAGGATGATATGCATAGTTTGAAGGATGAAAATTGTGGAATTTTATGAGATAAAATCTTTTTGAGACTCGTATTAGTCTGATGGAAAACTTGTAGTTTTGGAAATAAAACCTTTTTGGCTCTTGTGGTTGAGCCCGTATGCTAATGAGTGCATAGCCTGCTTTATAATTTTATTGTCTATGTTCTATTGGGCTTCGGCTCACGATGTGGGATTTTGTTGTAAAACCTTTTCAGGTGAGCATGAGGAGTTGACCTAGATTCCTGTGGCGGCGGAAGACTTGTTATAGTTTTTTATTTTGGACATGTACTTATACATGTGACACCTGTTTCAGAAGGCTGGTTTGTATGCCTTGAGACGATATATTTATTCATGTATGAGAATGCATGTTTACAATTTATGAGAGTTGAACTATGGAGATTTTTATCCAAATGATGTATATTTTTGAGTTGAAGGTTTTCTAACTGCAAATCTTATTTTATCAAACGGTGTTTTAGTGGGCTTTCGCATGACCCTGGTGTTTGGGGCATGACAACTTGGTATCAGAGCTCTGGATTCGAATACCTATGTGCCATGGAAAAGAGGGTACATCACCTTGTGAGGATGTACGTGTGCTTGATTGCATGTGTTCAAGAGTTTTCTTACATAAGCATGATAGCCTGTTTAGCATGATGGTTGTGTATATGTGGGTATGGAGGTTGTACCTTATAATTGATTAGTCTTGCCTTTGGGCGTTTGGATTAACAAACTTGGAAGCCATGTTAGAGACGCGTTTCGTGGACGTGATTTCTAGCTCGAAATCTAAGTAGGTTATCCAGATGGACGAGTCCTTCTTGTTGGTTCTCCTCGATATGTGAGGTGTGATGACATGATCTTAAGTGGCTATGTGTTAGTATGCTTATACATGATATGTATTTTACGTTAGCAATATCATGTTGTATGGATTCTTACCCTGATATGTTGCTTTTGTATAGAATTATGTCCACGCGGGGAGGACGATGCCGTGGTCGAGGCCGTGGCTGTGGTTCTGGCCGAAGGGACATTCTAGTCCCAGATATTGGGGATGCTAATGCACCCCAAGGACTTATTGACGGAGACTTGATGCGTGAGATGGTAGGCTCCATCCGGCAGTTGGCTGAGGCCTCTAGAGGGAGAGAGAGCATACCTGAGCCGAGGGCAACGGTTGCGATGCGTGAGTTTTGCCGTCTGGACCCTCCTACCTTTTCTGGGGATCCCAACCCCACGGTGGCCACTAAGTGGCTGGAGCTGGTTACTAGGATCCTTGATATGCTTCAGATTAAGGAGGATGATTTGCGGGTTTCATTTGCTGCCTTCCAGTTGAGGAGGAGTGCTCATATGTGGTGGAAGTTTGCCAAGACCACAGTGGGAGGCACCTGGGATGCTTTCACGAAGGTATTTCTGGAGAAATACTTTTCAGCGACTTTGAGGGATCGCTATAGAGAGGACTTCCTATTCCTGACTCAAGGGATGATGTCAGTGGTTGAGTATGAGGCTGAGTTTACTAGCCTATCCTGGTTTGCAGAGGAGATTGTGCCTACTGATGAGTTCCATGCGAAGCCGTTCGAGAGGTGTTTGAGGCCCGCTATTCGTGACAGAGTGGCAACGTTCAAGATGCAGGTCTTTACAGAGTTAGTGGAGACCGCCATGAAGGTAGAGGATACTCTGAACGAGACGCGCAGAGACAGGGACTGTAGGGGACGCGCACAAGATCGGGGACGTAAGGACAAGCGTCAGCGAACATCTGGTCTGAGTTCTCATCTAGTGGGATCATATTTACCACATTCTTCTACGTCTACACCTCCTGTAGCTTTAACGAGAAGGTCATAGCAGAGAAAGTCTCTTTGTCATAGATGCCAGTGGGTAGGGCATCGTGCGGCACAATGCCGGAGTCCAGCACCAGTTAAGGCAGAATTGCAGTCACAGGCGCTAGGGAGAGGACCGCTGGTATGTTTTAAGTGTGACCAGTTAGGGCACAGCCGGAGGAACTTCCCCAGAGGAGGGAGCTTTTAGAGTATAGCAGGAGCACCAGCTGTTCCATCTAGCTAGGGAGGCCAGCCATCCAGGTTTGCAGAAGGGAGCGCATCAGTGCAGTCGGGCTGACAGTCGGCAGTTCAGGGCCGCAGTGGACAGGCTAGGGCTTATGTTCTTGAAGATCCCAGTTCATCTAGAGCACCGATCGTACCCGATGTTTCCGCTACCACCTCCATGATCATAGGTACTTTTCTAGTCTATAGATAATGGGCCAGTGTTCTTATCGACACCGGAGCATCACATTCATTTATATCATATGCTTTTGCATATGCTTTTGGGCTGGAAATGGACTAGTTGGGTAGTACTTTGAGCGTGGAGACTCTAGTCAGTGGGACTGTGACGTTGAGTCTTGTCTGTAGATCCTGCGTGTTGGTGGTCGCCGGTCGTTGTTTAGAGTTTGACTTTGTTATTCTAGATATGACCACATTTGATGTCATCCTAGGGATGGATTAGCTGACCACCTATCGTGCCTTCATCGATTGTGATCGACGGAGGGTAACGATTTGTACACCGATGGGAGATTGCTTTTGTTTTATGAGTGACTGGGATGAGGGTTTGATGTCTTCGCCCAGCGTTGTGCGGAACCAGGGTAACCTGGGTTTTCTCTTTTCGGCACTTATGTTGGATGAGGTAGTTAGGAGTTGAGGAGTGTTACCTCCAGTGGTTTACGACTACTCAGATGTCTTTCTTGACGATATGTTTGAGTTACCACCGACCCGTGAGGTAGAGTTCTCTATTATCTAGTTCTCGGAGCTGCTCCCATATCTATACGTCATATCATTTTGTACCTATTGAGTTACGTGAACTTAAGGTACAACTTCAGGAGTTGCTAGACAGAGGGTTTATATGCCCGAGTACTTCATCGTGGGGAGCTCCTGCTCTTTTTGCGAAGAAGAATGATGGATCTTTACGTTTGTGTATCGATTACCAGAAGCTGAATCAGGTGACAGTGAAGAACAAGTATCTGATGCCGAGGATAAATGATTTGTTTGATCAGCTGAAGGGTTCGAGCTACTTCTCAAAGATTGACTTGAGATCAGGATATCACCAGTTGAGGATTAGGGACGAGAACATAGCGAAGACTGCCTTCCGGACTCGCTATGGTCACTATGAGTTTCTAGTTATGCCGTTTGGTTTGACGAACGCTCTTGCTACATTCATGAGTTTAATGAACCGGATCTTCTATCCTTATCTGGACAGTTTTGTGGTAGTGTTCGTGGATGATATTTTAATATATTCACCCACTAGGGAGGCACACGAGAATCACCCGCGTATCATGTTACAAACCTTGAGAGAGCATCGCTTGTATGCGAAGTTCAAGAAGTGCGAGTTCTGGATGTATGAGGTGAGGATTCTTGGGCATGTAGTGTTGATAGACGAGGTAGCTGTGGATTCGTCGAAGACTGATGCTGTGACCGATTGGGAGCGACCGAAGAGCGTCTTTGAGATTCGCAGTTTTTTGGGTTTGACAGGTTATTACCGACGGTTTGTAAAGGACTTTGGGAGACTTGCTGCGCCAATGATGCGTCTGACGCAGAATGGTGTTGTGTTTGTTTGGAGTGAGTCCTATGAGTCGGCATTCCAGGAGCTGAAGACGAGATTGACTAGCGCGCCAGTGTTGATCATTCCTGAGCGAGGCTTGGGGTATACAGTATACTGTGATGCATCACATGACGGTCTTAGATGTGTTCTAATGCAGGGGGTAAGGTTATAGCCTATGGTTCTCGACAATTGAAGATGCACGAGAAGAACTACCCGACACACGATCTAGAGTTGGCAGCCGCGGTCTTTGCCTTGAAGACATGGCGTCACTATCTTTATGGTGAGCACTTCGAGATTTTCTCCGATCACAAGAGTCTGAAATACTTATCTTCGCAGAAGGACTTGAACTTGCGCCAACGACGATGGATGGAGTTGTTAGAGGATTATGACTTTGATTTGCAGTATCATCTAGGGAAGGCCAATGTTGTGGCAGACGCTCTCAGTAGGAGATCTCACGAGTCGTTAGCTTCTGTGGTTATGTGTGAGTGGGACATGCTTGGAGAGGTTAGAGAGTTTGATCTATGTCTCGGGGAGACAATAACGGGTGCCACCCTATTTTTAGTAGTTACTCGACCATCGTTAATAGCACATGTGCTAGAGGTCCAACAGATGGACCAGGAGGCTCAGATGATACGAGATTGTGTTGCTAGTGAAGAGGATACAGCGGGCTGGATTGTTGGTTTAGATCAGAGTCTGAGGTTAGTTGGGAGGTTGTTTGTGCTAGAGTCATATCGAGCTGATCTTCTACGCGAGTGTCATCACTCTCGCCTTGTAGTGCATCCTGGAGGCATGAAGATGTACCATGACCTACGTCGTCAGTTCTGTTGGACGGGAATGAAGAGAGACATGATCCAGTTTGTTTCTCGGTGCCTTTCCTGTCAGAAGGTGAAGGCAGAACACCAGAGACCGGCAGGATTACTACAGTCGTTGCCTATATCGGAGTGGAAGTGGAAGAACGTTACAATGGATTTTGTGTAAGGGCTTCCTCGATCACCTAGGGGACACGACGCTGTGTGGGTTGTGGTTGATAGGTTGACGAAGTCTGCACACTTTCTTTCCATCCGAGTGAAGGATTCGATGGAACAATTGAGTAGCTTGTATGCCAGAGAGATAGTTCGATTGCATGGAGTGCCAGTATCTATTATTTTTTATCGAGACCCGCGCTTCACATCGCGCTTTTGGCAGAGTCTTCAGGAGGCTTTGGGGATGAACTTGATGTTCAGTATTGCTTTTCAACCCCAGACGGATGGTCAGTCTGAGAGGACGATACAGATTCTGGAGGATATGCTGAGGGCTTATGTCATTGATTTCAGAAGTTCTTGAGAGGATCATCTACTGTTGGTAGAGTTTACATACAACAATAGCTATCAGTCCAGTATTGGGATGGCACTATATGAGGCTTTATATGATTGACCGTGTAGATCACCCGTGTGTTGGGTAGATATGGGAGAGACCACAGTCTTAGGACCCGATATGGTATGAGAAATGATAGAGAAGGTTGCCGTGATTTGCCAACACCTTATGACAGCGCAGAGCCGCTAGAAGAGTTATGCAGATCAGAGGAGGTGACCTTTGGAGTTTGCAGTGGGGGATCATGTGTTTCTAAACATCTCGCCACATAGAGGTTTAATGAGGTTTGGTCGTAGCGGGAAGCTTTCACCGCGCTTCACTAGACCATTTGAGATCCTCGACAGAGTTGGAGAGGTCGCATATCGTTTGGCTTTGCCACCTCAGTTAGCATACGTGCATAACGTGTTCCACGTTTCTATGCTTCGGAGGTACGAGCCTGATCCTTCACATGTGCTAGATTGGGCTGAGCTGCTGGTTGATGAGGATGCCACTTATGAGGAGCGTCTAGTGAGGATTCTTGATACAAAAGAACACATGTTGCGGGGGAGAACAATTGCTTATGTCAAGGTCCTATGGCTTCATCACGGAGTTGAGGAAGCGACATGGGAGCTTGAGTCTCGGATGCATGCTAAATACCCTTTACCTCGTGATCTTGTTGCGAATTTCGGGGGCAAAATTCCTTAAGAGGGGAGAGTTGTGAGACCCTGAACCTGTTCTTTTTGAGTTATTTGTATACATGACATGTTTATTCCAGTATATGAATAGCCTCGATGCATGAGTTATGGTTTAAAGTTGTTGAGAAATTCTATTTTGGTCAAAAAGTTTTCAACGTCTTTATTTTTAAATTCTCCTCCTCTATCACTACGAATGTGTAGAATAGAATAGCCATTTTCATTTTGAATTTTCTTACAAAGTTTGGCAAACACATGACATACTTCATCTTTTGAAGTAAGAAATAAAATCCATATATATCGTGAAAAATCATAAATTATTACAAAACAATATGCTTTTGCTCCAAGACTTTGGAGTTTGATAATACCAAATAAATCAAGATGGAGTAATTGTAGTGGCCTATTTGTAGAAATTTCTTATTTCTTTTTTAAACTAGTTTTGGCTTGCTTACTAAATTGGCAAGTATCACAAACTTTGTCTTTGATAAATTTAGTCTTAGGCAAGCCTTCGACCAAATCTTTCTTGACAAGTTTGGATAGGAGATCCATGCTAGCATGACCTAGCCTCCTATGCCATAACCAACTAGTTTCATTTACAGCAGAAAAATACTTAACATTTTGAGAATTTAGTTTTTCAAAATCGATAGTGTAAACATTTTCAAATCTTTTTTGCAATAAATAAAACTTTATTTTGTTCTTTGTTTTCAATAATACATGTGTCATGGAAGAACTGTACACTATAACCTTTATCATAAAGCTGACTAATACTAAGGAGATTATGTTTGAGACCATCGACAAGTAGTACGTTATCAACAGATAGGAAAGAGTCCTTACCGACCTTACGTATACCAATAATTTTACCTCTTGCGTTGTCACCAAATATTACATGACCTCCATATTTAGGTGTTAAGCTTATGAATTTTGACTTATTGCCCGTCATATGTCGTGAGCATCTACTATCCAAGTACCATCTTTCTTTTGAGGAAGATGAGGATATTAAGCATACCTACAAAACATATTAAGTGATTTTCTTTGGTACTCAAATCTTTTTGAGCCCTATAGGATTAGTGTTTTTCACTCTTCAAACCATTTTTGATACACCATTGTTTCTTTTTAGTGGACAATCAAATTTAATGTGTTCTTTGTTCTTGCATTGAAAATAAGTTACATTTTCATAGATATTATTTGAATATGAGTTTGAGAAGTCCTTTGATTCTTTTACAAAATAATTTTTAGATTTGAGTTTTACTTCTCCATTATATCCTATTCCTTCTTTATTCAATGATCTTCTTTATGCTCCCAAGATTTTTTTAAAATTTTCTTTCCCATTTGTAAATTTATAGATAATTTTTGAATAATCTTCTATTTTTCTTTTTAGCTCACAAGAGACATCATTTTTAATATTTTTATCTTTCAAGTTCACAAGTTCTTTTCTTAACCTATCATTTTCTTTTGTTAAATTTGAAATCTTATTGTCAAAAATTTTTGTAAATTTATCAAATTTAACCCTTATGATGAGTTTTTCTTTTCCAAAGATTCAATTTTTAAATCATGCTCCTTAGAAATGTTTTCTTTTTCAATTTTTGCATTTTCATTTGAAAATTTTAAGTCAATTTATTTAGAAAAACTTTTATTTTTATTTTTAAATTTAAAATTTTTATTTTCTAATTTCAAAATACTTTTATGTAAATTAAATATTTCATTTTTAAGATCATCATATGATGGCATAGAATAAGAAGAGTAAGAAGAATTGCAAGAGTTAGAGTGTGAGTTTACCTCTTCGTCTATGCTTTCCATTAAACAAAAGTTTGCCATTTCTTCATTGCTTGAGCTAGAGCTTGACTCGTTTGAATCTGAGTCATCCCACGTGATTGCTTTCATGGCTTTCTTTTTCTTCTTTGAGTCCTTTTTGAGTAAATGACATTCTGGCCTCATGTGCCCGGTCTTATTGCAGTTGTAGTAAGTGAGTGATTCTTTCTTGAGGTCTCGTTTACTTGAGTCTCCTTCGCCGAGTTTTGTACCTCAGAATCTTTTTGAAAGCCTTTTGTCTCGCTTGAGGAATTTGCTGAATTTTCTTGTGATAAGAGCCATGTCATCGTCATTAATTTTCTCATTTTCTTCATCACTGGAACTTTCCTTTGAGGCCTTGAGGGCAATAAATTTCTTGACCTTATTTTGTTCATTAATTCTTTCATTTATCTTGAGCTTGTATGTCAACAGTGAGCCAATTAGTTCATCCAAGGCCATGACCTTTAGATTTCTCACCTCGGAGATGGCTGTAGCCTTAGCTTCCCAAATGGGTGGCAAGGCTTTGAGTACTTTCCTTAACAACTCATAAGATTGGTAAATTTTTTCAAGTGCATTAAGAAAATTTATAATATGAGTAAAGTGAGTGTACATGCTAGATATTGTTTCATCTTCATGCGTCTTAAAGCTTTCATATTCACTAATTAATCTATCTATTTTAGAATCCTTAACATCTTGTGTGCCTTCATAAGTAACTTCTAATTTTTTTTATGTTTCTTTTACATTTTTACATATCATTATTCGATTATATTTATTTACATCTAACGCACAGCACAATACATTCATAGCACTAGAGTTTATTTGCAATTATTTTATATCATTTTCATTCATTTTTTCTTCTAATTTAGGGACTTTTTTACCTTTTAGTGGGAGTAAAATTACCTTGCACGATTACCCTCCATGCTCTCTAATCCATGGTTTGAATGAATATTCTCATTCTTTGCTTTCAAAAGGTGTAGTTAACGCCACTGAAAATTGGATGCCATGTGGAGGACTGACGTGGAGGACTGGCCTTCTCCAAAAGGGGATACACCAATTCCTGCCATAGATTTTTTTTACAAAAACTTGTTAAGAATAATGTGTCTAGCTCTAATACCAATTGATAGTAAGTGTATGATCCCAAGAGGGGAGTGAATTGGATTTTTTTTAAAAATTGTTTAAGTATAAGAACCCAAGTATCCATTTTAGTTCACATATAAGAATTAATTCACAACTATATTTTTTGGTATGACTTTTTAGACTAAAACACAAGTATATTTGAAATGAACAATAAGTTTCAAAAAGATTTAAGTACAAATGAGGATGATAACTTTTGAAGTCCTTTTTGAACAATGCAAATGTACTTCTCAATAGTTTAACCTTCTTGTTAACAAGATTTAATACTTGACTTAACAATAAAAGTGTAACTTTCAAGTTTAATGTTTTTCAATTATTAAGATACAAGAATATTTTAATTTGATAATGTTTGTTGCAATTTGAAAAGAAAAGATTCAAAACTTTCTAGCAAATAAAAAATTAAAGGATGAAAGAAATAAAATATTCAAGTGCAAATGTAAGTTTAAAAAAAAACTTTTCTAGTTTTAAGGCTTTCAATTCTTATTTGCAAGTATGCTAGTTTCTTGAAAAAAAAATATTAAAGTGCAATAATATTACTTGCGAAGTAAATGAATCAATGATGAAATAGTGTGATATAAAGAGAATCAAAGTAAATAAAAGAAATAAGCAAGCAAGAACATGAACACCACAATTTTTACAAGATTCGGCGCGACGGCCTATGTCCTTACCTCAAGCCAACCGCTATGAGAATTTCTTACTATCTCTCCTTCAATAGGCAGAAAAGCCCTCTTTCCTTAGTCTAGACGGAGTAGCCTCTCTTGAGAATGTACCCTTCTCAAGTTAACCCAATCCTTGTAGGTGGATTAGCCTCTTTTGATAAATGCATTTCTCAAATACAAATCAACAAGATTGAAATGATAGTATACAAAAGAACGCTCATTGGATGAGCAAATAAGTACAAACAATGAAAGTTGTAAACTCACTTCTCAATAGAATATGACTATGAAGCTCAAAGAGAATTCAAAAGAATTTTTCTCTCAAAAAATATGTATGAAAGACTCAAGATTTTGAAGCACAAAGAAGTAATAAAATGAGAGATGTTTGCGAGGCTTTGGATGATTGAAACAAGAACTTAAGGCCTCTATTTATAGGCCTCATTTCTGAACTAGCCGTTGGGCTATGTATGGAAATGTCAACTAGCCATTTTTTAGAAAAATTCAAATTTTAACTTGTTCGGTCGACTGAAGAAAGATGTTCAGTTGACTGAACTTGACTTCAGTCGACTGGGGAAGGAACATTAGTCGACTAGACATACAAAAAAACTAAATTTTTGGTTTTCCAAAAAGGTTTGACCTTTTTATGTTTTGGAAAATTATTTTTAAGATATTTAGCATTCCCTATGAGCTTCAAACACACATATCCATGAATTATATGAGTGTACATGGATCCTACAAATGAAATTTACAATTTTGTTCTTCAAGTCTTCAATATCTTAATTCTTTGTATTTGTTCCACAAAGAACTTATTTTGAATTTATGCGTCATGGCTTCCACTGTGTATCTTGGATTGTGCTAAGCATATGTTTCCTGTTAAACAATCTCAGTGTGCACAATTAGATGCATAGGTTTGTTATCATCAAAATCGGTTATTGAAGTAGGCCAACATTGACCACTCCGACTCTAAGATTTGGATATACACTTGGATTTTTAAAATGTTCTTGTTTCCAAGCCTTTGAAGAAACGTGGATTAAGCATGTTTCAGATTATATGGGATTTGTCAAATGTTTTGAAATTTTTGGAGTGTTTTTTTGTTGATACGAAAAATAAAAAAGGAATGATAACACCCCACAACTACCCAACAAGAAAAAATAATATAGAAAAAGTACATTTTATGTAGGTTCCTTTGATGATGATTTAAATTGGGTCAAATTCTTCTTTTGCAGGTAGGTTTTTTTGATGAGATTGTGTGAAGTACTTCTTCAACAAATGATGAATTTATTAGAATTGTTGCTTCTTCTTCAACAAGAATTCTCCCAGTTTGTATTATTAGATGACCAATGACTTCATTGGTTAACTCACAATAAGTCACAATTGTCATACTTACCCAAAAAAAAAAAATTCAAAATTATCATAGTGAGTCTTCAATGTGTTGTTCACAGATAATCTTTCTCTATAAGCACTCATTATTTTTCTTGAAACTTGTAGTTGCACCAAATTGGTAGTGGTAAAGTGGCAATGTCCTAGATTTGTGCTATACTTACATGTCTTAGTTTTAATTTATTCGTTTAACCTTTGTATATATATTTTATTCAAAGCTCTTCATTCCAAGTGTTAGGAATGTATACTGAAAAGTCATACTTTTTAGGTTTTTTTATTCTTGATCCCTGGCATATTAATGAGAAACATTTTAGATATTTTTGCATTCATGGTTTCATATTTATATTTGTGATGGATGAATGCATAGTCTGTATATTCTGTCCAGTATTTGACTCGGTACATGCTGCACGAAAGATCGGGTCATAGGTTCTGACAGATTATATAGGTAGGCTCACAATCGCAATGGACCCGGACATTCCATTGGTACGATTGTAGTACATC
>JAOTRH010000001.1:23781889-23805458 GCA_034768845.1 Heliamphora exappendiculata
GCGATATTAAAAGGTTTTTCTGAAAAGTTTTTTAAATTCTCCATTGATACAAAAGAAACCCAATTCTCCCCCCCCCCCCTCTTGGGTTGCCTGTTTACTAACAGATGTCGTAGCCGACATACATGGTTAGACCCCCCTTGAGCAACAAAGCCAAGTGGTTGCTCCATATAAACTTCTTCCTTCAAATCACTATGCAGAAATGCATTTTTCACATCGAACTGATACAACCACCACTGATGGGAAGCAGCCAAAGACAGGAAGAGACGAACTGAGGCCATCTTCGCAACAGAGGAAAAGGTATCAAAGTAGTCAAGACCATAGGTTTGAGCATATCCCTTGGCCACCAAACGGGTTTTCAATCTCTCAAGAGTGTCATCAGAATGAAGTTTGACAGTATATACCCACTTACACCCAATAGCTGTTTTTCCAGGAGGAAGACGTATCAGGTCCGACGTGTAATTAGTCTCAAGAGCATTCATCTCCTTAATTATAGCCTGGCGCCAACCTGAATGGGAAAGGGCATCTACAACAGAGCAAGGCAAACTATGCTGATCAAGTGTAGT
Organism: Heliamphora exappendiculata; assembly: GCA_034768845.1. Taxonomy (NCBI): domain Eukaryota; kingdom Viridiplantae; phylum Streptophyta; class Magnoliopsida; order Ericales; family Sarraceniaceae; genus Heliamphora; species Heliamphora exappendiculata. The sequence goes on from JAOTRH010000001.1 coordinate 23,782,453, forward strand.
AATACCTTGCTGGACAACAGCAGGCAATCCAAGATATGACGAAGTATATAAAGGATGATCCCGACAACTACGGTAAGACTTGCGTAAAGCAATAGGAGGATCACTTACCTAATCAGAGGCCGGATCCAGCGGAGAGGAGACTGACTCAGGTAGAGGAGAGGTGGTGGGGCCTGAAGAAGATGATGCTGAGGATGAGGAGATCTGAGGTGCCTCTGGAACAATAGGAGAAGACTCATTAGAAATATCAACATGAGTCCGGAGACCTGGAATCGGTGTCACTGGTAAATCGGGAGCCGAAGGATACAGCAGAATTTGTTCTGAATCATCATTATTAGTGGAGAGAGGTGGAATTGCTGATGCAAAGAACGAAGCAGACTCAACAAACACCACATCTCGGGATGTTAAAAATTTTTGCAATTCTGGACTATAACACGATATCCTTTCTGTATCTTAGGATATCCCATAAAAGCACACTTTAAGGCGCGAGTATCTAACTTTGTCACAGTCGGCCTCGTATCGCGAACATAGCACACACACTCAAAGATTTTTAGTGGTAATGAGAAAGGAAGCTATTGAGGAAGTAAAATTGACAAGAGTGTAGTACCATGGAGGACAGATGGCGGTAATCGATTAATAAGATAGCAGGCTGTCAATACAGCTTCACTCCAGAACACTTTGGGAACCTTCAGCTGAAACATTAGGGCACGAGCAGTTTTCAAGAGATGCCTATTCTTCCGCTTAGCCACTCCATTCTGTTGGGGGGTGTCGGGGCATATCTGGTGAATGATCTCATGGGTACTCAACTATGTACCCAACACTCCACCAATGTATTTACCCCCATATTACTACGAAGTATCTTAATAGTCTGTCCAAATTGAGTTTGAACCTCTTGACAAAAAATAGTAAACACAGTAGGTAATTCATAATATTTCTTCATAAGATAAAGATAAGTAATTCGAGAATAGTTATCAACAAACGTGACAAAGTATTGAAAGCCAAATAAAGATGTAACAGGACATGGACCCCAGACATCTGAATGAACTAAAGAAAAAGAACTATTGGTCCTATTATTAGTCCGTAACCCATATGGCACACGCAGGTACTTAGCAAAACGACATGACTCACAGTCAACTGTGTAACCTGACTGAAACTGGGGCGTAATTTCTTCAGACTCGGCAAGGAAGGATGGCCCAACTGACAATGTATATCCAAAAGCTGAGATGAATGCCCGGAGCAGGCAACATATGAGGTATCATCCATCACATATATGCCACCCACCACCCGTCTTCTACTGATAGTACTCCTCGAAATTAGATCTTGAAAAACACAATGATCAGAAAAGAATGTTACTGAGCACTTTAAATCTTTTGTAATACGACTTACCGATAGCAGATTAAATAGATTAGCAGGAGTATGTAAAACATCAGAGAGGATAAGAGATGGAGATAAAGTAGCTACTCCCTGTCCTTTCACCTCTAAGGTTCTTCCATTGGCAACAAGAACTCCATTATGTTCAAGGGTCAATTGATAAGTGAAAAAAGTATCTGTGGAGTGAGTCATATGTGCAGATGCACCTGAATCTATCACCCATGACCTGGGAGTAGCCATACACGCAGTTGGGTTACCTGCAACTGTGGCTGAAGGAGTATCGGCTGTTCCCAATCCGCATATAGATAAACTGATCATACTCTTCCTAAGTCATATCGATAGTCCTCTTCTCAGAAGATGAAGAGGAAGGAACATCATAATCGGCCACTGCATTGACCACAGAAGAAGCAGGACGCCCATGTAGCTTTCAACACGAGCTTTGTAAGTGTCTCTGCTCTCCACAATAATAGCAGGACCTGGTGTCACGTCCACCTCGGCCTCTGCCTCGTCCTCCATCACGGCCTCTGCCTCGCCCTCCTTCACCACGACCGCCATCATGACCTCTACCGCGAAAACCATCTCGACCTCCACCCCGAAATGCACCAAGGGTTGTGTGGTCACCCTGGTCAACAGTAGTAATACAAGGCCCATTTGTACTAATTGCTCTGTTCATTCTCTTGAAAACCTCAGATAAAGAGGGAATATCTGACCCAGCCAAAATCTGTGAACGTACTGAGTCAAGTTGCAAGTTCACCCAGAACGTACTGAGTCAAGTTGCAAGTTCACCCAGCTAAGAAACATACAACCAAGAACTGTATCCTTTGCTCTCTGAAAACCTCGTACCGATTGGTGAAGGGGACCAAATGATCATACTCATCTGCTAATACCTTGAACTCTGTGAAATAGTCTGAGAAAGGCCGTTTTCCTTGCTGTATCCTGAAGATACTCCGCATCACATCATATAATCGGGACAGGTCATTAGTCAAGGAAAATGTCTCCTCGAGTATAGCCCATACCTCTCGAACAGTCGTGGCATTAACCACCAGAATCTCAACGGAGGATTCCATTGAATTCAATATTTTGCTCAGTAATCGAGTGTCATCTCGCTTCCACCGCTTATACTCATTAGATCCCTTCTCCAGAGGGTCTTCAAACAAATGATCTTCTTTTTCCATACCTTTAACTATAAGTAATATCTTTTTCTTCCATAATACATATGTTTGCGGTCTAGTCAACTTCGAATCTACCAATTGTGTGGATGACGAAAACACATCCGTGATTCCTCCTTGCCTATCAGGTCTCACTGGAAAATCGTCAACTCTTGTGGAACTTTCCTTCGACATCACACTAACTCAATGGCAAACCTCAAGGAATCACGAGGAAACAAGCCAGCATGCAAAAGGAAGCACACACCTTCAATCATTCATATATGGACCGCGAATCACACCGTTAACTCATCTTCATACAATAAGAAATATTGTAGTAGCTCTTAGACCCTCAAACCAGCAGTCGGTGAAAGACTCTCAAACTGCGAATCACACAGTCGCCGGAACAGTTACCGGTCGTCAGAAAAGTCGTCGGAACAATTGCTGGTTGCCGAAAAAGTCTCTGGAAAAGGAAAAGTCGCCGAAAAAGCGACAGAAGGTGCTATCGGTGCTGAGCAAGGAAAATTGGCACTGGAAAGTGAGAGAACAGAGGCCGTCGGTGCTGAAAAGAGGGAGAAACAGGGTCGCCGGTGCTGGAGGGAGACTGTCGAAGGCGGTGGAAGGGTCGTCGGTGGTCACTGAAGAGCGAAAGTGGTCAGTGGTGGTGTTTCGTTGGTCGTCGGTGGCTAGGGAGGGGTCGTCGGCTTGGTTTGGTGGTCGGCGTTGGTTGTCGGTGACTAGGGAAGGGTTGTTGAACTGGTTTGGTGGTCGGCGTTGGTCGTTGGTGGCTAGGGAAGGGTCGTCGGCCTAGTTTGGTGGTCGGCGAGTACTGTGGCTAGGGTTTCGGCGAGTACAGAGGCTGTTGGCATTGATTTAGGGTTTTGTGGTTGTGGTTGGTGCTGGTGGTGGTCGCGAGGGGCTGGCAGGTGCTGAGGGTTGTTGTGGTGGTTTAGGGTGGTCTCGATCGATGTGGGTGATTGGAAGGAGGTGGTTTAAGGTGGCTGGAAGCTGTTGGCACTGTTGGAGGGTTAGGGTTAGGGTTAAGATTTCATGGAGACTAGGGTTTTATGGTGGCTCTGATACCATGTTATTAGACAAAGAATAATGAGAAGTTATACCATAATAGGGAGGCAAGTTCTTATTTATAATAAACTTAAATAACACTATTACAATAATACACCCATACACACTGGATAATAAAACATAATAATAACATCATAATAATAAGTTACTAACATTAATTACTTAGTACACGCTTATTGCCACCTCATGCCACCTCATCGCCCATTTCAATTCCATTGGCCGTTGGTGACTTTTTTTTGTTGACTTTTAGACTAACATTCTTTGGCGACTTTCCTGTAACAATTTTCTAGCGACTTTCAACGACCTTTGATGGTCCTCTGGTAACTATTCCAATCATGTTTCCAACGATCCATATAACAAATAAATTTAACAATTCATTGTATTCGAACAGTGAAATTTATCTTTGTTCATTTCAACAAAATTTATCCCTGTCTACTGTATTCGAACAATGACATTTACTAATCCCTTATATCTTATTCACCAGAATTAGGATTTTGCAGGAAAAAGAAAGAAACTGGGAAAATAATTTAGAAAATGGAAAATAAAATAAATGGTATTATAATTAAATATTGGAAATTTAATAAATAATGAATTTAATTTGCAAGATTTAAGAAGTATTAATTCTGTTGAGAAAGAGAGATTGAGAGTGATGTCACCTTCGTTATAGAGAAATGACAGATTTCGAGAGAAAGAGAGGAAGAAATTTAGGCTTCGTTTATTTAACTGGAAATGAAAAGAAAAGGAAAAAAATAACTGTGTTTACACTTCGTTGTGAAATGCATAGATGGGATGTTAAGATTGAGAGTTTCGGGATAGTTGGCATGAATCTCAAGGTAGTGCAAAACATGCTTCATCTTGCTCTTTAGCTATGAAGCTAATAAGTTGTGTGATCTTTATGTTTATTGCACACAGATTTTGTAGTAGTTCTTCGAAAAACGCCTTCTATTGTAAAGTTTCCAATTCTTCAATTTTCAATTCACCTTTTTGACATAATATGGTTTTCTTAATTGCAATCTGCTTTACTTTTTTTTTTTCAATCAGTTCCCATATTTTACTGAAGCTATGGTGAATGATCAGTGTACATTTTTATTATACATGCAATGTCAATTATTATTTATTTATTTATTATACATGCAATACCAAGAAAAGTTTGGAAAGTATTTGGTGAATTAATGAAACTAAACTTAAAACAGGAAAAAGAGAGTGGTGGATAGAGATTGTTGCATGAAGATTTAAAGTGTTGGATAGAATTATTTTTTGGCTTATTATGATTTTCAATTGGAGAACATGTAGTTTTTGGAATTGCTCGAGTATTTGAGATCTCGATTTGGTATTTAGCATTTTTTTATTAATGGATTTTTTTGTAAACTTAATACTTTTAATAGTTGCGTAATATATATGTTGCTATTTTTCTTCTTCCAACTCTATTAAAATCTTTTGCAATTTTATCAGTATTGGTTCATGCATATTGGGTTTCATCATGATTGGCCTTTTAACAACGCTTGAGTTTTTAAATTTTATTTTAGTATCGAATTTTAAGAATATATAATGCACCTAACTGAGAAAAAAAACTTATTCAAGTATATATTGTTAATACTCACAAATTGTACTACCTACTAAGTTACTGATCACTATATTTCGTAGGATCTTAAATAATATTAGAAATTTTTGCAGCTATAGCTCCAACTGAATTGATGGTAGCTTGTGTACTCAATTGCCCTAATAATAAGAAATGATGGGTCCATTCTTCTTATGTTGTCTAGACATGCTTTGATATCTATTTTTTTAAATATGGGCAATATTAATATTGTGTGTTACTATTATCAAACATGAATTACAGTATTCACTCTTCCTTGATGTGTCAGTCTATTGCGCATTGTTGGGAATAATAGACAATTTATATCCTCATTGCTTTGCAATTTACAATCCGTGTCCACTAAGTTGGCTATCTTCCAGTGATGTCGTTTGGCTTTGAAGAACTAATTTTTTTTTGTCATATTTTCTCTTGTAATTTAATTAAGTTATTTGTAGGTCTCTTGTGAGCTTCTTGTTCAAGCCTAATCGGTACCATTTACTTCATAATTTCTAGATTTTTAAGCTTCCAATTTCATGGTGATCAGTTACCATTTTTAGAAATTACACAAAATCCTATGATACTGTGGATAAAAGGTCACAATTGACGCAAGATTTCATTTGATTTTGTAGAATACCATGTCTTTCATTAGTCATTTGCACGTTGAATGACAAGTGAATGAATTGCAAGTCATATGGATAAACTCTTTCATTATTACAGTTTTTATTTGCCACCCAAATTTTACAAATAGTTCTACAAATTATTTGTAGCAAATTTTATAAATATTAATCTCAATAATAAATATTCAATGAAAATGGGCCAATTTTTTTATCGCGTGCCTTGCACACTGCTTGTTCGCCTAGTATCTATTGAAAGACTGGATGGTCGAATCCAGATTTACAACTGGAGGAGATGTTTTTCTTAGAGAACCAGACTTCCAGTTCGAAATTGGCGGCTTTTCTGCCCTATGCTACTACAATCACGAAGTAGATTCCGCCACCGCTGCTACTGCCACCTCCGGCTCACCGCCACCGCCAGTCCCACTCCAAGAAGATCGAACTAACTGTGGAGGTTTAGATTTTTGCTGTGATTCTTTGCATCTTCTCTCTCTAAATGTTAGAACAGTTTCTTTTATCTTGACCAAAAAAAAAAAAAAAAGAAAAAGAAAAGAATTCCATCCAGCTGCGCTTGAGCCATTTTAGAGCCCTCATTTATGACACGCATCATAATTAATTAACCGTTTTGTACTAGGTCTGACACTGTTGTACTTGGCACGAAAGGCGGCCAAGGCAGGAGTGTTAACTTTCTTGACGAATTTTCCTATCCTAAGGAGAGATTCAAAGGTTTGACAAAAGAAAATGGTGAAAAGGGGCAAAAACCTACCCAAACCCAACCCAGAAAAGAAAAGAAAAGAAAAGTACGAGGTCTAGAGAAGAAGAAGGAGATGAAAACCAGAACCGGAGTGAAGGTAGGAAGGCCTCAAAAAGGGAAAAGAAGAGAAAAGAGTTTTTCAAAGAAAAAGGTGAGAAAACTTACGAAGTTGGAATGAGTGATGGTGGTGCACGATGGAGGAAGTGATCGCCGGTGGTGGTGCACGACGGAGGAAGTGATTGTCGGTGGTGGGCCTGGTGGCACACGGGGGAGGATGTCACGCCCCGACTCCCGGGTCACGTGAACTCCACTTGATAACCCTACATTAAAGAATCACTGAAGGGACTCCTTTGTATACAACTCTATTTATGGTTAAAACCTTCCAATACTTGGATATAATTCGTTTTAAAAGAAGTTCCTTTCTAAAACTTCAAAAAAATATTCTAAGTCTATTTCTTAGAAATTTGGGCAGAGTTTCTGTTTTTCGGACTATCCCAATTTTTCTGTAAACCTGTTAAACTCCAAACACAATATATACACAGGCACCGCCTGAATTCCAACTCACAATCACAACTTAACAATTGCATAATTCATAATTTTCCCATCACGGTGATTTCAAACCATTCTCAATATCCATACTAATCATATTTCCGATTCTACAGTAAACATACATTTCCATCACATCTATATTAATCCACTTGAATAATAAGACATCAAATCCCAAAGTGTTTTGCAAAATATAAAGATGTTTCCATAGAATCCATACAATCTTTGCGTACATTAAATTTACAATATAACAAAAATTACCACTTAATCTCCAAAACTTAAGAGAGCTGCTCAAATATATATCTTAATTCTTCTCCTGTTCACCTGGACCTGAAAAAAAATGTTAAGCAACGTATCTGAGCCGAAACCCGTAGGATAAAGACTAAAATAGTGCAATGCATGATTTGTGAGGTGTGAATGAGCAAGATATCATGCAACCACAATCAATCATATTTATAACCAATTTTTATTCATCATCTCTTCATACTTTATTTACTATATTTGTATTCTTTCTTATTAAATTATTCAACACATTTTCATTATTTTCACCATTAATTGAAGTTCTTGTTTCCTCCATTCAATTTCATTCGTCTTACATTTATCCGATTATCTTTGTTCCTGTTTCATTTCCATTCTCTTTGGTTCGTTAACCAACATTTAGATTTACATTCTCTTTATAAAACCTGTTCATTTTTCATAATTACATTTCATCTCATTTCATTAATCCAATATTGAACTAACGTCGGATGCAGTTTATAGAAACCCCTCCCTATTCCTCAAATAGGCTACGCGAAGCCATTGGGTAATAGATAGCTCTATAACTCACCACGACAACTGTCTTTTTCGGTTTCCCTGAGGAACACCGACGGGTAGGCAACCCACGCACACCTTTTCGGGTATTAACCCGATGGGTAGGGCACCCTACTTGCGCAAGTTTTCGGTCTTTCACTACGGAGCTAGTCAAGCCCAACTTAATCACATCCATATCAATCAAACAACTGTCGGTTCCATATTCGATTAATGCAACATTTATTTATTAACAACCGGGAGTCCATCTCCCCAATTTAATTTCACAATCACATCATATTTTCAATTTCAATTTTAAAACTATATTTCCAATTCCATATTCACAATTACATCTCCAATTCCAATTCACCATCATATTTTCAATTTCATATTCACAATCATATTTCTTTCAATATTCAATTATCATATTGACAATTCACTTTCTTTATCCATTGTATGCATATTTACTTTGCTCAGTTCAAATTAAAAATCTCAATTCATACTTTATATCAATTCAAATAAACTCAAGATTTATTGAATCACAAGTCTCCAACAAACTTTCACGATTTTTTTTATTTAACACCTATCGACTTTATTTAAGCAATTTCATGCAATAACTTATGAATATGTCAAGAGTTTTATTTTTTTCTTAAATTCATTTATTCTTTCGATTGAAATTAATAATATTTGCAGTTTCAACATCACACAACTATACCATTTATCACCACATGAAACAAGCTTAGTATTTATTTTCCTTCTTCCAACACCACAACATGAATCTCAAACTTTATATCGTTTTAATGTTATTCCCCATTCTTCGGAATACACATTTATGAACACCAGGTTTGGATTCATTTATTTAACAAATTTAAATCATGACTGCATCAAAGTCTTTCTTGATGATCCCATTTCCCTGTTAATAACACCTTTTCATTTTAATAGGTTAACTCCAATAGTTTCGATCAGTATTATCAATCTTCAAGTATAACCCAATTATTATCCAAGTATCATAATTCCAATCACAATAGTTCTATTCAGAACAAACTTTTATGCATTTTTCTCAAGTTCGCATCAATCCTTCACTATATTCAGTTAATCATCATAAACCTTTTTCATATTCTATTATCTACCGAATTTGCCTAGTAAGTTTCAGTTCGACACTTAGTTCGTAATTCATTGAGCTGTGAAGCCTCTAGGATTCTCTAACATTCCCATTTAATCATATTATGCAAATATATATCTAGTAATTAGGTATCTAATCTTAATTATCCATTTTCGTAATTCATGATTCATTTATCCTATAACCAACCACGCTCATGATTTTCTTATAATATAAAACTAAATTAAATACCTCAATTTCAAATTAATGTTGTGTGACCCATCAGTTATTATTATTTATTTTAAATTCTTATACTCACCCTCACCGTCTGATATTCAAGTATTCAAATGCTAGGCTCTTCTTTGAATTAGCTCATATGTTCAGTTACTACTTCTATCCACCTTGTACTTAATCCTGATTCATTTCTAAAATAACATTTAATCCCTCATATTATTATAGCAAAGCTTTATTATCGATTCCCCTCCAAATATTTTCATACTAGAGCTCATCTAAATTTTAAACTTATTGCTCATTTAACCACACAATCCATTATATCAAGAAGTGAAACAAAACTTATTATTCAAGTTCTCAAATAAGATTTTGTACATTCCTCGTTTCAACATCTTGCCCGATCAAAACGAACCACATCCTGATATTAAGTCCATGACCCAAATCTCTTAACTCAGATCATCATTCAATCTTATAACCACCACGCCATCATTTATAGGTCAAACATGATTCTAACATGACTCAACCCTCATCAATCCATCTTTATTTAATCTTATCGGCATTTCACCTTTATATAAACTATGTCTTTATTAAATAGTTCTCAAGTCTTTAAAACTAGCTACAATTCCATTCATTAGTTCATTTTGTGCCAATTACCTTTCCTACTTGGTTAATCAAAGGCCTCAACCATCAACAATTCACTTCAATATATCAAACCCAAACTCTCCAAATTTTGTTCATTTCTCATGAACTTATTACATTCTAGTAACTTAACATAGGATCAATACTCCCCAATTTTCAAATCCTGCTTGACAGACACAAGTTTAATCTTCAAACCCTAAGTTTACAAGTAATAAACATATAACCAAAACTAAGTTTTTCAATCATTCGTAGACTTCTCTTAAGTATTAATTATAGCTTATGAAAATCAACACAAATCAAAATAAAACACTTAAGATAGTTTAAATCCTACCTCTTGGAGCCGCAAATTTCAATTTTCATCAAGAATTGAAAACCCTAGGTTCGGCGACCATGGGATTCGCCCTTCCCAAATTCAGCTCCTTGTAGGTTCAATCGGGGTCCCTCTGTTGCGTAGAGTTTAATCCCAAGTCAGTTCGGTCCAATTTTGAGCAGAGGCCATCCAATTTCTGGGAAAAGAAGAGGTTCTGGGGAGCTTCTGTGTTCTCCCACGGTAGGACCGAGAAGAGAAGGGAGAAGAGAACTGGGGCGTCGGAGGGAGAGCTACGGAGGAACGAAAAGAATGGGGGAGGTCGACAATGGGTTGGCGGTCAACGATGCTGACGGTGGCATGAGCGGCGGGGCACGGCAGTGGCGGTGGCGGATGGTTGCGCTTTGCGCGCCTTTCTTCTCCCTCTGCTTCGTCTCCCTCTTTCTCTCTCTCTCTCTCTCTCCCGAAATCTCCCTCTCTTATAAGCATCTCTCCCTCCTCTCGATCTCTCTCGATCTTTCGATCCCTCTCTCAATCTCCCTCTCTCTCGTTCCATGCGTGTCTTCCCCGAAGCTTCTCAGCTTCGGCTGAGAGGCTTTTCCATTTCAATATATATATATATATATATGGGTGGAATTCTTTGGAATCCCCTTTATATTTAATTCAAATTATTTATTTATAATCTTTTATATAATTAATTCCACAATTCATCCTCAATTTAATTTTAATTACATCCTCAATTTAATTTTAATTAAGTCTAGATTTATATTAGTAAATTTTTTTTTGAACTCCACCGAAATAAATTACAAATTGTCCCTGGTAATTTTTATTACGTTAAAAATAATTAATCAATTAAAAAAGTATCTGGTCACTACAGAGGAAGTGGTCACTGATGGCGGTTGATCGGAAAAGATGAGGTTTCAGGTGATAAACTCTTGAAGTAGAAGCAAATGTGCAAAAGATACAAATGAGAGCAAGTGCCCCCATTGTATAGATGAGGGAGCCCTAGGGTCTCGTGTGCCCAACGGTCACCTCAGGCAAGCGTCTTTCGCTTGCCTGATCTTGAAAATACGCAACCGTCGGTACGCGTGCCAATCGGCGAGTGACACATGGTAGAACTAAAACGCTACATTCAATGATCTGAAATGGCTTCTCTAAAGCCCGAGCCCGAAGTGCCTGTTCAAATTTAAGTTTCATTTAGCTGAAGAGCAGTAGAGACTTATCAACTCCCCTCATGCCGAGCAAAGAAAGAGCTGAGGGCAAATGAAGAGGGCCGAATTTCTACTTGGGTTAGCCTACTTGAGGCCCAATGAGATCTAAGAAAAAGGTTTTGATATATGGGGCCACTTAGACCAGAGTTGGGGCAATTGTCTGCATAAGGCCGAGCCTTACATGGTCAGCCGGCCCACAGGTTTAGTACGGATGAGATGAATGAGTCAAATGACGTCAGTTGCGTGGCCGAGCTCCAAGCATTAATGAGAGTAAGTTGGCTGAACAAGAAGTATTAAATGCAATTAGACCGAGACCGTACTGTCATTGGTTCAAACCATATGGGCTTAATCCAGCCACTTGTAGGGTAAGGCCTGCGATGGGACCAACCCATTATGAATTCTAAGGGTAAAGTACATCACCCAGCCCCTATAAAAAGAGAATGAAGCCCAAAAGTTTAAGTAATGAAAAAAATATTCTCTTAGCCAAAACTTTCTTCATTTTGTTACTGAATATGTTTCTCTATAAGCCCATTTCTAACTTTATTATTGGAGTGGCTTCCCGCAAACGCCGCCAGCCAATTCACGTGTACCACTTTATGTTGGTCATTCAAACCATTGAATAGGTCGTTCTGGCTGGATTCGACCCACATCAAAACAATAATTACAGTTCAACACTTGTACAGTTACTACAATTTTGCACCTCTTGTCGAAGATAGTTCGAAGGTAATTGTTCTTTCTTCCATAGACTAGCCAACTATTATGAACTCTCCAGTATTCAAATACCAAGCTCAAACATCAGAATAACACTCCTAGTCCCAGACAACTTACCAGTTGGTCTTTCTCCGTAATGATCTTCATCGGTTCTCCTGGAATTTGTTGCTTATTTGGTTTTGGTGCTAGCTAGAATGATATTAATACAAGGCACTCATTCAATCAGATTCTAAAGCAGCGAAGCTAAGCTCACTAGTATCTGTTTCCCTATCATCCAATGCAGAATCTAAAGTAGAGATGTTCAGCTGACTAAAATCTGTATCTCCAACATCAAATGCACTATCATATGGCAACATGTTGTAGGCACGAGTGGTCGCAGTACGGAATCATTCATCCTCTGGATCATTGGAACCTGTTTCCCCATCATCCAATGCAGAATCTAAAGTAGAGATGTTCAGCTAACTAAAATCTGTATCCCCAACATCAAATGCACTATCATATGACAACATATTGTTGTAGGCACGAGCAGCCGCGGTATGGAACCATTCATCCTCTGGATCATTGTGGGCTGCGCTGCCATCGACTTCCGCGTCACTCTGCCAAGTTTGCTGCAGCTGCAGCGCAATTTGGAGGCTTCCCACCACATCATCCATTGATGGTCTTTCTCTTCTCCAGTCAAGCAGGCAATTCCATGCAATCTTTACAAATTCCCTCAAACATCCTGGAGCGATCCTCCCCACAAGGTACGGGTCAATGACCTGATCTATTGTTTTCCTTTGAACACAAGTTTTGAACCAACAGTCTAGATGAATAAGGTCCTCATACAGCGAAAGATCGTATGGTTTCCTAGCGCACAGTACTTCCAGCAACACCATACCGAATGAGTACACGTCGGATTTTTCTGTCAGTTGTCCATGATGAATGTACTCATGATCCACATATCCAATAGTGCCACAGATACAGGTATTAACGCATGTGTCTCCTGCTGGGAGTACCTTGGAAAACTCAAAATTCGAAACTTTTTCCACCCAATTCTTGTCCAACAAGATCTTGGCCGGATTAATGTTGCGGTGGATGATTTTGTGTGGGGTACCAGAATGGTAGATATTGCAGTCCCCGTGCAGCACCGATGCGGATCTCAAGCCGCTTCTTCCACGAAAGAGGATGATAATTATTCCTACCACCGTCTGCTGGATAAAGATGGTTGCCGAGGGACCCGTTTCCCATGTAATTGTACACTAGCATCGGCGCACCTTCATCATTGCAGTACCCTATCAATGATGCAATGTGGAGGTGGCGAAGCTGGGACTGTGTTTGCATCTCAATGGTGATGCGTTCAAACGTTTGACTGCCACATCAACAGTTCCGTGGTCAATCCAGCCCTTATAAACCTTGCCACAACCACCTTCTCCAATGACGAGATTGCCATCGAAATTGTTGGTGGCCATTCGAATCTCAGCAATTGAGAATCGACGGTACAGACGAGTGGCATTATCCCATTGCAACCTTCCACTGTTGGAAAGAGAATCCAACATTGAATGTTCCCTGTTGGAGTCATAGTCCCTCTTCTTTCACCGGGTATCCATACCTTTAGCTAAAAATGCAATGCTCCTCTGAAACAGATTTCTCTTTGGCCTCTTCTGGGCCTTGGGCATTCTCATTGAACTGCACCGGAGTGGAGGTGGAGGGAGGAGTATCTTGTGGAAGAGCATTATGTTGTTCTGTACTCCGTTCAATTTGTTCGTCAACGTCCTTAGAAACACTACCATCTTCTTCATCTTCTTCCTCCTCTTTCTCATCTTCCACTGTGGAAGAATCCCTGCATTGATCCTTTAAACCCAACGCGCATTCTAGGCTCACCACCACATCACTCATTGTGGGTCGTCCATTTGGACGATTATGTATGCATTTATTGACAACTTCTGCAAACACCTTCAGGCATTGAGGTGAGATTTGTTCCTTCAAACTGGGGTCAATGATCTGGTCAAGTTTTTTCTCTTTGATGCACTGTTGAGCCCATAAGACTAGGCTGTGTTGCTCTTCCACCAGCCGCGTATTGACTGCTGGCCTCCCACAAAGCACTTCCAACATCACAACACCAAGTGCGAACACATCTGATTTCTTAGTTAGCCTACGGGTTAAGAAATACTCCAGATCCAAATAACCAAACATACCTTTAACATTTGTGCTAACATGGGTTTGAGAATGGCTTGTGGTGCCCATCTTACATAACCCAAAATCTGCAATCTTAGCTACCCATTCCTTGTCCAAAAGAATGTTTGTGGTCTTCACATCTCGGTGTATGATACTGTGCTGAGTTCCTGTATGCAGGTAATCCAATCCACGAGCAGCACCAATACAAATGTTGAGCCTTTGCTCCCATGACAGATGACAAATAGTACCATTATTACTAGCATTACTTTTATAGAGATGGTCAGCAAGCGTACCATGCTCCATATACTCATAAACGAGGATCATCTCATGGTGTTCATCACAATAGCCTATAAGGGAGACGAGATGCGTGTGGCGAAGGTTGGAAATCATGTCGATCTCATTCCAAAATTCAGATGCCCCTTGCTTAGACCTTGAATTCAACCGCTTCATGGCAACAGTGGTTGCCCCAACGTCAATGAGCGCTTTGTAGACCTCTCCAAATCCACCACGCCCAATGACCAATTCATTATCGAAGTTATTGGTCACAGATAGAACCTCAGCAAGTGAGAAGCGACGACACAGCCCCTCCTCATATGCTGGTGTTGAAAGATTTTTCTCCCCAAGATCCTCACCCAAAATGCGTAATTGGTAAACAACGATGTTCAATACAGTGAGTACAATTACTACACCTGTTGCAATGGCATTTCCTCCAAAAGCAAACAAAGACTTTCGGGGATTTGGGTTAATGGACATCGAAGCATGTGCCGGCGGCTCAGGGTTCACCCCAGCAAGATTTTTGTCGGGATTGCTCAACTTGAATACCTCCAACCCCTTTAGAGTTGCATCTATTTGTTCAGTCCACGCATGGTTGTGAGTTTTGTAAGGGCACAGCGAAATGAGAAGATCGCGCCTGCCCTCCGTCCTATCTCCTTCCATCATCACCACATAATCCCTGTGCACCGCTAGCCCGCTTCCGCCGCTCCATTTGATAACATCAGCTTTAGCCTCAGCCATCTCTTCGTTAATGAAGATACCGAACTCCGTGTCTCTACCCTCTTCAATCTCGTATTCAAGCTCACAGATATGGAACCTAACCAGGTACCTGAATCCCAAATCCACTGGTAATTTCCATGTAAAATTCAAAGTCTTGTTTGCTTGCTTTTCCTGAACCATTATTGACCAGGATGTTTGGTAAACTTTTTGTGGGGCAATGTAAGTTGGTGTGTCTCTGTATTTGATCTGAGTTGTTGTAGTAGTTGGCAAAACACTTGATTCTAACAAATATCTAGAGTCCCCTGACCACTCTCGGAACATGCCTGTGTCTTCTTTGGATGAAATGAAGCTTCCACCAACATTTAACCGTTGAACCGTCTCGAGTGCGATGCTCTTATCGATGGAGAATCGGAATTTCTTGCCGACAACATGTGCACCCGAATCATCCTCCCGAGTATGATAAAGTTCAGTCGGCATTGAGACTACTTCGATCCCATTGACAAAAGCATAAACCTCATCTGAAGTACCCGGTGATGGAGAGAATGTTATGATTAACAGTTGGTTTTCTTCGATGTACATGTAGAATTCTTTGACTAAAGATTGTAAGCCCAAGGCATCGGCTGCAAGGGAAGCACTGAAGTTGCTGAGGAGGGTGTAAGGACCAACTTTTACAGTAAAAAAAGCTTTGGACCTTTTGAACTTCTGGTACGAAGTTGGATAGAAATGCAGGCGGATAGATTTTTGGCCCGGAGTGACTTGGAATGTGTAGGTGAATTGGCTAAGGGAGATCCGGGCTGTCATGTAAGGGATATTGGATCAGGGGGAAAGATACATTTTTCTTGATTCACTTCCCTTGAATTCATCTGAAGTGATGTATTTTGAACCGACATCTCCGATCCATTGCCGACCGTTTACTGCGGTTGAGCTGCCGGAGGAGCCACAGTTAACGGCGATGTCGTCCAGTGGGTAGTAGAGATCGGGTGAATTACCGGCGACCGAAAAGATAGGGTGATGGAGGAGGAAGTAGAGAGGGATGCTCGTCTAGAGGGGGTAAAGATACATTTTTCTTGATTGCTGAACTGGAAGAAAGTGATTTTTTTGAATCATCAAGTGAGGAAGAGAAATATACAGATGATTGCATAACATTCTTTCAGCACCACCAGTTCTTGTCACGGTGCCAACCTTGGTATATTTTGTTCCCATTTGGAAAAGACTAATTTCCGGGTCATTTCCTACTCTCTTTTTTTCACGCGGTTTGGTCAGGGGTGGGTCAAGTCTAATGGCATGAGCACCTAAGGTCATAATTTAAGACTTGTTTGAAATTATTTTATTGTTTTTTCTTTTTTTCTTTTCTATGCTTCTATAAGTAAAATAATAATTTTTGTTTTCTAAAAGAAATAAAACAAAAAATTAGAGTACCAAACCAGGCCTTATATATATATTTTTGACCCTTTGATCAAATATCTTTTGTGCAGTCTGGGTAATAATACTAATCATGGGCAAGAAGATCAAGCAGCTAAGGTGAAGGCTTCATGGTAAAACTATTATTATTATTTATTTTTTTGTGTTGATAGAAATGAAATTGAAGATATGAAAATTTTCTTGATTAAAAATATCATTACTCGCGCAGGACGATCCGAGCATTTCTTAGATGCTGACTGTATTTACCAACTTATGAAATAATTCATTATACCAAAGTTAAAACGGGACACCTGATCTGTTTAACACGTACTTCCAGAGTATTGAAATGTTTATGAAGTTTACCATTATTAAATCAAAATATGCATGATTGTTTTTGTTTTCTTCCATCTAAACTATCATCACCAGACTATATTAAGGGTCGGCAACGCCGGGTTGGCCTGACCTGCGTAATGTGTTTAGGTCTTTTCACGGGCTATGTTCGACGGGCTTTTTGTGGCGTGGTGGGCTTGGTGAGTTGAGCTTAAATTTAAATAGTTAATCCCAAGCCTTACCTGACGAGCTTAGGCAGGGCGGGCTGCTGAGAAAATTAAATATTATTTTTTATTTTTTATTTGTTAAAATAGAAAATTTATGACTTCTTTTTGGCTTCATGAGCTATTTATGAATCAAACAATTTTTTTATTCATTACATAAAAATTAAAAGGTGCGTTGAAAAATTGTATCAATACAAAATATGTACATTCCAACTAGGTTGACACTTATACATCTGTTAATTATGTGCACTTTTCGATCTAATATTACATCAAGATAATAATACAAGATTAAAAAATACATCAAAATAATAATAATACAAAATTAAAAGAAAAAATATTCTATTCTTCAGGAGAGTTATTCTTAATCCAATAAAGTCTTGATATTTTTACATTTTTTAATTGATCTGTTAATTCTCGTTCTTGATCAGCTTGCTGTATTTTTTATTTTGCCAATTGTCAATTTTTTTAGGCTAATTAATGCTTCAGCAGTGTTTGGATTTAAGTTACTCATATTTTCAAAAATTACTCGACCACTTGCACGAAAAATAGTTTCAAATACAACAGTAAAAATTGAAACGGTTAATATATCATGAGTCATAATTGAAAGGACAGAATACTTAGATTCTTGTGATTTTCACAACAAAATACTAAATGAATCATCATCATATTTAATTGTAGGTTGTTTAAGATAACGTATTAATATAGATATAGAACCACTAATAGTAGTATTAGTAGAAGGCATTCTTCTACTTTTAAGTTATGATATAACCCGACTTCTAAATGAAGAGGCATAGTTTATAGTGAGTGTTATGGCTATTCTATTTATGTTTATTTTAGTTTTATAATAATTGAAAAATATTAACCATTGTCCATTGGACGGTGGATAATGAGTTTATAATGCATAAATATCTGTGTAAATGTATAGATATCTGTGAAAGTGGTAGGTCTTACTTTCAAAAGTGTATTGATATTAAAAAATTTTTGTTCTCATTATCTTATTAATCACTGTCCATTGGACGGTGGTTAGCAAGACCCATAATAATTATATAAGTTATTTAATTTAGTCATTGTTAAATTAATTGTTAAAAAAATATTTTCAGTATTTTTATCACTATTATATATTATTTTTATCCATTATCTTAAAGCATTAAATTTTAAATGTGGATTTATTATAATACAAAAACAAAAAATAAGTGACAATGTCTCAAAATATTTTTCAAATTTAAATTTCATATCAGTTAAGACATTTTTAAAATCTCTAACTATATTTGAAAAGTCATACAAGTATTTATTAATTGAATAATAACATGACATATTATAAGATAATACATAGTACAAATTTTTTTTGTTAAGTTATTAAAACTTTTTAAAAAATTTCTAACAATTTCCGCAATAGTTCAATCATAATTATTCGAGATTGTTATAGGACAAATAAATGCACTAATTTGTAATTGCACAGTATAAAAGTTTATAACTTTTGTATATTTAGTAGCAACTTTTAAAAGTTTATAAGTGAAATTTTATCTAACATGCATATCTAAATTATGTAGAATTTATTGAGTGTATTATTTATATAAAAAAAATTAAATTTATTTAATATTTTTAATGATGTAATTAAATAATATTTATTTAACTATATTTTAAATTTAACTATATTCTAAACTCCAACACGGGCGGGGGGAGGGCGTTTGTGTATGTGTGTTTTTAAATGACATGACAAGTCAAAAAGCATAGACTTATCAGACGAGTTACTAGTGGGACTGTGGGGCGGGAGTGTTCCAACGGCAGTATTTATTATATATTGATTTGATTTATTAAAAAATATTATGTTATCAGACATGGGTCAACCAAATTGGATTTTAATCTTTATACCCAGATTCAGCCTGAACACTATTCGGGTGGGCTTGGTCCATTTGGGTATCGGATTTAGGCCGGGCTTTGGCCCAACAAGCTGAGCAGGCTTGAGTCGGGTAACGAGCCAATAGCTTGAGCTGGATAACGATTTTTCGATTAAAAAAAATTGGACGGGTAATCGCCGAAATAGGCTTCAAATTAATTTTTTTTTTATATTGAACGATCAAAATAAAACTCGTGCCACCACAGTTAATTTTAGATGAATACGTTGATTCTTCAACTATGAATTTTGATTTTTTGAGTTGAAGCTCCGAACTGACCTTTTACTGTATTACTAATGCGATTTTCGAACGTAGTGTGGATTACAATCCTTCGAAAACTGGTATCGGTATAACCTGATCAATCTTAGTCTTGAAAGACAACTACTGAAATTGGTTCAGCTTACCCACCTATTTATAGGCTACAATAGGGACCTATGGAGTAATTATGACATAAATTTTTAGTGTGACTTAGATACCTTTCAAGTGGTTTCTACAAATATGCAAACCTCTTAGCGGTTTCTGCAATTATAAAATTTTACAGTAATTTCTGTAATTTTCATAAAATACTAAATTACAGCTCATACTACTAAAAAATTATAACTGCACTTTTAGCAATAATTTCAAAACCAATTGAATTGAGCTCATGTTATTAAATGCTTAACTCATTTTTCCACGTTAAGATTCTTGATACTCGCCAATTAAATTTAATTACTGACAATTTAATTTAATCAGAATCTGTAAAATTTCTTAAACCTTTTCGTTTAACTTATTTGACTGCCGAATAATTAAATCCACTTACAGGGTTTGACTCGATCAAAATTCATAAACATTCTTAAGGGGGTATCGGCAATCTCGAACATTCGAGACGTGAATTCCGTCAATAATTAATATTCACCATGTAATTAATATCGCTATTCAACTCATCGGGACTATTGACCTATAAAAAATCGCACCCTCTAATAAATCAAAATAACGAATATTAAATATATGCAAATAATAATTATTTCGAGATTAAGAGTATAAGCACTCATAATAATCTTAGAGTGTGAATTAATTTATATAATTAGTATAAAATTAATTACTCCAATATGGTATTGTTCCATACACACAACGTGTACTAGTACAGAGAATCGAAACAATAGACGATACTATCATCTATTTCCTGTAACTAAGATAGACCTATTAAAATTCTGTACTACAGTCATACCGATAGATTGTCTAATTTCATCTAAACTATAAACAAAACTTATATTCTGCAAGAACCTATAATCTGGTCTTCTGTGGGCAAGTCGTACTCTACACACCAGATTAAATACTGTACAGAATAAATAATAATCATGCATAATATTAAAAAAATAATATTGTATTCATTGCTTATTAAGATTCTCATAAAATGAAAAAATAATTTTAATAAGAATAAAATTAAATACTAAAACTAAATAAAATTCATGATTTTTAGTATATAACCCTGACAATCTCTCACTTATACTCAAAATTATGCTGCCATATATCTGATTTTCATACCCTCTGCATGATTATCAAAAGTCTTAACCGGTAGGTTTTTTGTAAAAGGATCTGTAAGGTTGTCTCATGATGCAATTTGGTCACAGCAACATCACCCATTTGTATAATTTCTCATATCATATGATACTTATGCTCAATGTGCTTTCCTTTCTTGTGGACACTTGGCTCATTCGAGTTTGTAATCGCTTCGCTATTGTCACATTAAAATGTAAAAGTCAACTGAATTGAATGCACCACATCTAGATCTAACATGAAGTTCCAGAGCCAAATGGCTTCCTTGGCTGCTTCAGAAGCTGCCACGTACTCGGCTTCTATGGTGGAATCAGCAATGTAAGACTGCTTAATACTCCTCCAACTTATAGCTCCACCTCCTAAAGAAAGCACAAATCCTGAGGTAAACTTACGGGAATTTTTGTCTGATTGGAAGTCCGAGTCTGTGTACCTTAAAAGTACTAGACTATTTGCCTAGTGAACCAACATATAATTCTTAGTTTTTTTCAGGTATTTGATTATATTTTTTTACTGCAGTTCAATGCTCTTGCTCTGTGCTAGACTGATATCTGTTAACTATGCTAACGGTAAAGCAGATGTCGGGTCTTGTACAAAGCATAGCATACATTAGACTTCTTACTGATGAAGCATAAAAAACTACCTTCATCTTCTCTATCTCTTTAGGTGTCTTAGGACACTGATCATTGAGTAGAGTGATTATATGCTTGAGAGGGAGAAATCATTTCTTGGAATCATGCATGCTAAAACGAGTAAGGATATCATCGATATACTTTTCTTGTGATAAGCCTAACATCTTTTGTTTTCGATCTCGCGAAATCTTGATCCCAAAGATGTGGTTGGCTTCTCCAAAGTCATTCATATCGAACTACTCAGATAACCATACTTTTATCAAAAATAACACTCCCACATTTTTTTTGATGAGCAAGATATCATTTACATAAAGTACTAGAAAGACCACCATACAATATGTCTCACCCCTCCAAGGGTTTCTATTATAACCTCATTCATAAGAACCCAAAATTAGGCCAAACATGTAATGGTTGCAACCCTAATCACCTCAAAAAATTGTTACCCCACATAGACCACCCCAGCAGTCTCAAGGCCCTTGATCAGTCCTTTTTAATCCTCGGTTTCTTTGCACTCTATAGAACCTTGAGTAACAGATTTTTACCTCTTTTAGCACTTTACACCGTCCAAAGTTCTTTTTAGACTCGAATAACAGAAATTCGAGACATGACCCTAATAGATTTAACTTAAATAAATTTAAAAAATGAGATCTCACGCTAAATTACCCTTAAAAAAAATATTGCATGTCAGCTCCTAAAAAGTAGCATGTTGTACATGGCCTACAGTAATCTTTTTGGTTTGATAAAGAGGGTCTTATTTTTAAGGCTCGCATTCGCGTTTTAATTAAAAAAATACCTTTTTGGCAATTCACTCTTTTGTTTTTAAGGATCAAATTTGTGTTTTTAATTTCCATCTCAAATTGTTCGATCTATGGTGTTTTATCAATTTGAGGCAACAATAACACCATGATTGAAACTACATATCTATGCTTTGTGGCCGTTTGTACTATTAGCGTGTTCCCCTTTTTATTTGGCTTCAAATCAAAGCTTAACTAAGAGAGGCGGTTGATGAGATTAGGTAATTTAAAACCCGATTGGTATGCTTGATTAGGTTACTTAAAATCAGATTGGTACGTTCGATTAGGTCATTAATCAAAACTAGCCATTAATTCAATTTGAAACTTCAACAAAATTCGACATCTACCCAAGTCGAGTTTTCATTTGTTTTTTTTTTTTTTGACCATCGACCCCGTGTAAGGGAAAACTAGAATATACGCGCGCCCGGTTATACATATAGACAGGTCAAAATCAAGAGACCCAATACCCATGAGTTTTCATATGTTTGAATAGTCCCATATGGGATGGTAATGCCATTGCCCACTATTACATGGTAATGTGGCTGTCTAAATGCAAGATAACTCTGAGACGAATTAGGTTGGGCATCTAAGTTATCAAAAAAATAAATAAATAAATAAAGCCATTGCCCACTACTGCTACAATTTTTCCACAAGCTGACCTAGACGCATGGCGTGTTTGGGTGCCAAGAAAATAATCATGCCATCAGTCAATGATACAAACTAATATATTCCCACTTGCTAGAATTTAGACTTCATTCCCACTTGCTCCAAAACTTTTTAAAATCATTCATCATTGTCTATATATATCTCCCTCTTTTCGCCTTCAATTTCCTCGCCATTTGCCTTCGGTCTCACCCCACTTTTCTATATCTTCCGAATTTCTAAGTTCCCCTTCTTTATACCTTTCTGTTGGAATCTGTGAATTTCATTGGCCATGGAAATCCAGATTTCAATAGCAGATTCAATTACAATTGGATTGG